>JAPFBL010001349.1:0-19469 GCA_026182355.1 Hermatobates lingyangjiaoensis | reverse complement strand
TGTTTATGTGAAATCTTGTATATATTTTTTTAGATGTAACCTGAAGAAGAACATCATTCGAACAGTGTTCGAAACGCGTTGTTAGTTTTTTTATAATAAACTTTTTTGTGTAAGGACATAATACTTTCCCCAACTGTAATAATTTCATTAAAAAAATTTATAAATGCCAATAATGCACTGAAAAATTAATATTTAGACATGAAATGATAAAAAACGTTTGAAAAAGAAATGATCCTTCAGTAATAAATCAGAATATTTTCTACAAGAATTTCTTATGATATCAATTCACAAGTTTTTAAAAATTGATTACATTCGAAATCTATTAATAATAAATAATATTATTTCAAATAAAAATGATATATTTTATATTGTATCTTCATTCTTCATTTTTCTTAAATTTTTTGTTTATATCATTTGCCTTATATCATTCGTTACATGTAAATTGACTATAAATAATAAATGGGTCTCCAACCGTCGCTTCACAAGTACGCTTGGTGTCCCTAATAAGTACGCTTGGTGTCCCTAATAAGTACGCTTGGTGTCCCTAATAAGTACGCTTGGTGTCCCTAATAAGTACGCTTGGTGTCCCTAATAAGTACGCTTGGTGTCCCTAATAAGTACGCTTGGTGTCCCTAATAAGTACGCTTGGTGTCCCTAATGAGTACGCTTGGTGTCTTATCTCTTGATGATTGTTAAACCGAAAATTATAGACTGTGTGTCTTTCTATTTACTGAAAAACTATATATATATAATCTATATAATCGAGTGAATCTATAGTTCACTCGAAAACATTAAATATAATTAAAAGTTGCAGACTTTACAAATATATATATACATATAATTATATTATTATTATTCATTGAGGTTGATTACAGCACTGCGTCCTAAGCACTGTTGTGCTTCCCCCCTTCTGTACTTCAGTAACCCAGTTAGCTTCAGCTGATCCAAGAAGCTCAGCACTTTTACTGGGTCCAAAGGTAAACGTTCTATAGTTTTGAGGTAAAATGGATAAACCAACAAAAGTCTCCACACAAATGGAGTTTTATTCTACGCGTTTCGAACACTTTGTGTTCATCATCAGGAAAACACTATAATACAAATTAAATCTAATTAGTTTCAAAAAATTAGAGTGAAATAACAAAAAATAAAAGTTCAGTTAAGAGAATTCAAGACATACCCAAGGAAGTGGTACTGACGGGTTGGTCAAGTGAAAACAACTAGTAGGAAACTGATCCCTTGCGAAAGAGGATAGGCAGGCATATAGGAGATAAGGTGACAAAGGTTTCGGGTATGCTTGAAAGCCGTTAACTGAAATAGAGAAGGCCAGACCAATAATTTAGAGGAAAGAAACTTTTTTTTTTATAAATTTATTTTTTTAATTTATTCTTTGTGATTCAAGGAACAGCTTAAGAAATTTTGGACACCTTGGAATTTGATCATTAAGGCACAGAGAGCTGTTCCTTGAATCAAAAAGAATAAATTAAAAAAATAAATAAAAAAAAAAAAAGTTTCTTTCCTCTAAATTATTGATTCTGGCCTTCTCTATTTCAGTTAACGGTTTTCAAGCATACCCGATACCTTTGTCACCTTATCTCCTATATGCCTGCCTATCCTCTTTCGCAAGGGATCAGTTTCCTACTAGTTGTTTTCACTTGACCAACCCGTCAGTACCACTTCCTTGGGTATGTCTTGAATTCTCTTAATTGAACTTTTATTTTTTGTTATTTCACTCTAATTTTTTGTAACTAATTAGATTTAATTTGTATTATAGTGTTTTCCTGATGATGAACACAAAGTGTTCGAAACGCGTAGAATAAAAAACTTCATTTGTGTGGAGACTTTTGTTGGTTTATCCATTTTACCTCAGAACCAGGAGATTCAGTTTATTTTTGAAGTTCAGGACATCTTAGATCTGATAAGACTTGAGCTCAATATTCTTATTGCTGCTTGACAATCAGACAAAATTTCAGGATGTTTGTTTTTATATCCTTCGTCCATATTAATCATAATGTACATACATTTTAAAATACAGTTTGGGGATACAATTAAAATATATTTGTTTAACAGATGGCTTCTCCTGGGAACCTTCTCACGAAATCATTCTTGCCCAAGGTAAGCTTTGTACAGTATCTAGTTCTATACTACGCTTATGATAAAAACTATTAAATTGTTACATAATTATGTTAATTTAATTTTGAAGTTATAATACTCTCTAGACTCTCAATTTTGATTACTTTTCACTTAAACAAATATATTTCAATATCCTTATGTTTAGGGGCCAGGTTAGCTCAGTGGTTAACGTACCCGCCTCAGAACTGGTAGGTCCGAACTGGGCGGTAAAAATTGTAACTACGCCACTGAAAGAGGTGCAAAATAAATGAATTAATATTTTAGTTAATTATTGAAAGGCAATCTTGCATATAGTAGATAATGAATAATCATTCATTGGTTATCAAACTGAACGACAATTGAATGTGTTCCAGAACACCCTTTTGAAATTGTAAATAAAGCATGAACATGTGTTTTCAGATAACGAGATCCGTGACCTTGGAGTAACCGCCCTCAGTTGTGCTGATAACCACTTCTCCATATTCCTGCCTGTCACCTGTTTCATTCTGCTTTTGCGTCCGTAATCTCCAACTAGTAAACATTATAAAGTGATTCAAAACGAAATTCTAAACTTAGTTTATGGTTTACTTAAAAACAGCGACTTAATTTCCTATCACTCTATAACTAACTGGTGCTTATTAAATCCGTTTATTCATTTAGAAATTCTAACAATTTGTTTTACATTAGCAAAGAGCAAATAAAATTATATATAGCAGTGATGCTAATTCACAAATGAACGAATTGAATTTGAAGAATATCAGAAGATTTGAAACAGATTTCTAGTGAATTAAATTTGCCGGGACTGGCTGCAATGTTTTGTGTCCTTCAAGAGACCTCAACGAATGGATGAATAAAGTTGTTATTTTATGTGTTTCCTACAATCATGCATAAAAAGCTTTTAGATCGACTGTTAGAAACACTGAATTTGGTTATGATATATCTTATACGAGTCCATTATTTACAGTCCAACATTTTCTGATAAAACTGTACACTTCATCTTTTCATAACACTACTCACCAATCGAAAGCTGATTTTATCAAATACTGTTTACATGTTATTCCTCAATACAATGATTGATAAACTTCAATGAATCAAAGCTTCAATAAATTATTTAATTTATTACATTTCCATGGAAGTAAACTTTTGAAGAAACCATTAAGAAATAAAATAATTTAAATTACATTCAATATCACGAAGTTGAGAAGTAAAGTTTAGCTGAAACATAATATCTTATTAAGTGCGTCAATTTAAATAGGTCTTACTCTTTATTATCTTTACATTATGTTCTTCCTCGAATCAAATTTGTCTAATACAAAATATTATTATTTCTATGATGTTGGCAAAATCAATAAACATCTAAGTGACAGGCGACTCAGGTTACCTGAGTTGTGGAATGGTACATTAACTATAATGTCACAAATTGCAATTTGTATGCACACCAACATATCTTAACAAAGATGAGCAGAGTTTTTTTGTTTTTTTTCTACTAATGATTTATATTTTTAAATTATTTATATACGCAAAAAAGAAAAGGTCTATGAAGACAAGTAAATAACATAAAAAAAAACAAAAATAACGACGCATGTATGTGTATAATGGACATATATATATATATATATATATATATAATATAATCTCAATAAATGTTCTTGAAATCTTCTATTCTATTATATGTTTTGTTATTGAGGGCTAGGTCATATAAAAGAAAATAAACTCCTTCCTAGGCCAACGTTTCGATGAATTTGTACATCATCTTCAGGGCTTGGAAAGTGTCCTAATGGTTATTTAAGTTACATGAAACTTAATTGGTTATAGGTACGAAAACACTACTTTATTTTAGTCATCTATCATTTTAAAATGACTATATTTTTTAGATTCTTAATATTTTAGATGACTATAACAAAGTAGTGTTTTTCGTAACTATAACCAATTAAGTTTCATGTAACTTAAAAAACCATTAGGACACTTTCCAAGCCCTGAAGATGATGTACAAATACATCGAAACGTTGGTCTAGGAAGGAGTTTATTTTCTTTTATATGACCTAGCCCTCAATAACAAAACATATATATATATATATATATATATATATCGATAAAAAGATTTCACATAAACACATGAAATAACAGTCAATGATCAAACCACAATAAGAAAATGGGAAAGGAAGACTAAGATCTTTCAACCGTAACAAGCGGTCTTCGTCAGAGTCAAAAACCCAACTGAATTGGGTTTTTTGGGTCAGTTGGGTTTTTGACTCTGACGAAGACCGCTTGTTACGGTTGAAAGATCTTAGTCTTGCTTTCCCATTTTCTTATTGTGGTTTGATCATTGATATATATATATATATCAAAAACAAGTAACTATATATATACAAACAGTAACGGTTTGTAAAACATTTTTGTAATTACTTCTCTGTATTTGTGGTTCCTACTGAAGACGGTGTTTAATGAAATTGTGTTTGTCTGTCTTCTGTGTTTCTTCATTTGAAAATTTTTGTTATACGTTCAAAACTGAAGAAGAGAAACACACTTGCTGACATTTTTTTAAATGATTTATTGATTTAGTAAGTGTACAAGCGTTAAGTGTAACAGATTTAACCGTTACAAGCAGTCTTCGTCAGAGTCAGGTTTTTGACTCTGACGAAGATTGCTTGTTACGGTTGAAATATCATAGTCTTGTTTTCTCATTTCATATTGTAGTTTGATCATTGATTGTATTGTGAAATCTTTATATATATATATATATATATATCAGTTTTATTTAATTAAATATTTATGAGTTTATTTTGAAAACATGCCCATTTATCTTCATCAGAATCAATAATAATCAATAATCTTCATTATAATAAAGATCACAGCTCTTGCGAACCTTAACATTATAACTATACAAACTCATAAACTGCAATTGCATCCTTTTATGTCCGTTAGAGGTAGTATTCGGGGCTAAAATATCAAGCCTGACACGACCCACGTCCGCGGGCATTAAGCCCGAGCATGACCCAATATACACCCAGGTTGGATTGAAGTTTCTTCTCCACCAGCTAAAAAAATTTCGGTCTTCTATTTTATCGGAAGTATTTATTTTATAACAGGTATTTTTTAGTTTAATATCCATACACCGTTTTAGTATGCGTAATATATAAATATAATATATATTTTTAAAAAAAGCGAAAGAGAAACCCGGGCCCAACCCGAACGTAATAATTGGCATTTTGGACACGGCCCAGTCCGAATTTCGGGTCGGACCCGTGCTCAAGATGTTACATCTACTGTCCGTACCCTGCGCTGACTTTAAGATTGATAAAAATAACTGATTGACCAAAAAAATATTTTGAGTAAATCCACTGAAATAAAATTGATGTTTAGAAGTATAATAGAAAAATTTATATAATTTATTGACTTATATGAGATATAAATGGAATAGCTTTTTTACATGTAAAAAAAAATCACCGTCAATAAACATCAATTTCTGCTGCTTTTCATGGTACAATGGATTTGTCTCACAAAATGCTGTAATCAATCTATGTATTTGTACTCTTGAGCAAAACTTAATATCAGATGAAAATTTTTTTTGTTTATGAATCATAGTGTCTTGGGATAATATTGAAGTGTGAGGAATTGGCTCTTTCCTCAAGTAAGAGGTGTTATGTTTATTGATAAATATTTTTAAAATGTAAATTGATTATATTTACTCAGTTATTTAAAAAGTATTCAAATAAAGAAATATTTTTTGCAAAATTAAAATGAATAATACTTAAATAAGTGACACTGTAACAACTTTGACCGCGGGACTTAGATCAACCATTAGGCTCCTAAAACGGCTGACTAGTTATCGTTAAGGTTAGAAAAAAATGCTCATAACATACAGTCCCTAAAACCACAATTTGTTCAAAAACTTATCTGGATCCGGCTGATAAGAGAGCCAACTAAAACCGATTTAAGACTCCTATAAACTAGATAAATGCCTGAGGCTCCAGTGCTATCTCCTCATCTAGCCATAATTTTTTACTTTATTTTATACACGAATATTATTGTTTTATGACAGGGGTTGTAACTACCGCTCTAAGGGCTTCTCATAATTCTATTAAAAACGTCCGAATTCATTCCAAACTATTTTTCCATTAACGTATATTTAGTCAAATAAATTATTATCGAGGTGTAAAATATTTCGCTATATATTTATTATAAATTCATCAAATGCTTTAATTGAAATATTTATTTAGCATAATGAAATAAAAATATTTAAAATTGTTCACAATTTGAACCTTTGTTCCTAAAAAAAAATCATGGAATATTTGTTAGGTTAGTTCTTGTTATTAGGTTAAGATTAACTGTTTTTTAAATAATAACAATAAATCGGGTGTAGATTCAATGAAGGATATGCCATATAAAGATAGTAAAAAAAAAGAAAAATTTAAAATTTATTTATATATAAGTATTTTTAAATGTACACGAACTCCATAATAATATGCCTGGAAGATGTTAATAACTTTCCATGTTTGCCAAAAAAATAACAATATTCCTCATCTTGTTAAAAAAAAAATTGTATTAAAAATGTTTAATACAATCGAAATATTATATATCCAAATATTTGTAAAATACACTTTATTGATGAAATAAATGTACATTGCAGTTATTTCACACTTTTGATAAAGTAACAGCTTTTCAACAATGGTTATTATACTTAGTGTTAAGCTGTCCGAAAACACTTCTGATAAACAAATTTTTTTCATTACACCTTTTTTTGTGAAACATTGCCTTATCTCATTTATGATTTTTCAAATATTTGATTTTCTAACTAAAAAAAAAAAAAAAAAAAACTATTTAAAAATGTTTTAAAATTGAAATTTTAATATCTATTTATATATTTGTTCTAATTAATATAATGTTTTTTTTTTTTAAAAAAAAATGTAAAAATTTATTGATACATTGAATAGGTATTGAAATCTATGTTATATTAGATGTTAAGTGTTGTTAGAATATGAATGTAAATAGACACATTTTGTAAATAGAATGTATATATTTTGATACGTTTGTCAACGTCTCTAAAATCACTTTTATTGTATTGAAATGAATTAGAACTATTTGTTGATTGTATGTAATTAAACACTTCATTATTCAAAAACTAGTTCATTTTAAAATGATGTTTATAGCAATGTTCATTGTCTTATAGTTAATTTCCCGTCAATGTTCGATTCTTGAGGAGAGTTAATGATTATTTCTTATAGTAGTTCATTGTTATCTGACACTGGGTGATGAATGAATCAGCTGCAAAAAAACACTGATGTCAAAATATCCTCAAGGTATCTTCACTTTCTCTATTGAATAGTTTTCAAAATCAGTGATAGCGAACCTTTTGAGTTCAGCGTGTCAAAATTTTTTGAAAAATCGAAATATAAATTTCATGGTGTGTTCACGCATCTTAAAAGTAAATCCTAAAAAAATTAGAAATATTTTGTAATTTTTCTTACGTAATTATTTGTTTAATGCCATTTAAAATACGAAGTTATGAAACCAATGATTCCCATGTCAAGATTCATTTTATATATTTCATTGATACAAGACAGAAAATCAATAATATATATATATACAATTTATTTAATACATTTTGATATTAATATCAATAGCAACTAAATATATTTAAATGTTTTTAATATGTACATTTGTTACGAAATGTTATTGTACATGTACGTCTGGTTTCAATTTAATAAATAAAATTAAATTATTAATTAATTAAGTAACTAGCTGATCTACCCGGCTTAACCCCGGAAACAATTTAATTCCAACTCTCATAATAAATTACATATAACGAAAACAATTTAAATTTTCTATAGTTCCGTTACATTTAAATTTTTTTCAGATAAACGAAATTAATAAAGAATTTAAATTATAAATTACGCAAAAAAGATATAATCCAACACTGATTATAAATTTCACACATTGTCTAATAAAATTAGTAGTTGATAGATTATATTAAACAAATAATAAAAAGAATATTTTTTGCCGAACAATACATCAAGAAATGTTGAAAGAAGTCTTAGCTCTTTAAATGTGATATGTCTTATCTGTTAAATATAATGATACGAATTTTAAACCCACAAATCGTTTCAATTAGGAACCAGTTAGTTGAAGAGGCTAAGCCAAACACATTACATTTCATTTCAATAATTTCAATTTGAAGACTTCACACAGTTTTAAATGTTTAATTAAAATTAAATCAGTAAACAAAATTGTCTTTTGAAGGTTTCAATAAAGATATTTTGATGAAATATTCATCTAATTTATAAAAAAGCATTGTGTGAAAAGTGTCAGTTGAGTGATAAATGTTAAATTGTACCTACATTTTTCATTATATTATGTTAAGAGTTATTATGTTCAGAATTGTGTTTATACACACAAACACATAAGTTTTATGTATGTACATTTTGATTTGAATATTTCTTAATTAATTTTTATGCTGTATATATTACCTTATAAGTTTTACTGACTGAGACATAAATCAGATCATAAACAACTTATAGTTAAATATCATTGATATACAATAACATATCTTTTTGCTTATATGGATTAATACGGATATTAATTACTAATAATTTAGTAATAATTACATATTTTAAACAAACGAATTAATATATCAGAAATAAATGAGCAAACCTTAAATCCATTAACCTTTATCAATACCTTAGCCAAAAGATTTGAATTATAGTTCAAATACTATCATTATTATTCGTAATACTATCATGCATACTTAAAGTTAATAAGTTATTATTTAACACATAACTTTCCTTAATACTTAAAGCAAGTTAAACCAATAAGATAAGAATACTTAATGGTAAACTATTGCTAATAACTAAAGCTTTGTTAAAGTTAATAAGAAACTCATATACAATTACAATAATTGGCTTTAATATCAATGTGAAAACAATAATAAAATTTCTGGTACCTGGTTGTTTCCAATTGAACAAAACATGTGGAAATATTAGAAGTTAGTTATTCATAAGGAATAACCTAACTGCGGCCTCCATTTCCAATTAAGGTCAAAATGTAAACAAACAGGTTATACAGCAAACCTTATCTATTATGATATTGTTGGGATATTTGTTCGGAAGCACCTGAATTACAACTCTGATTTTTTAAAAAAAAAAATACTTAAACATTCCCGGGAATATACCTAATAATTTCCCAAATTTTCACAGCGAATTATTAATAACCAATTTTGGCTGTTATGAGAGACAAATATTTAAATTATGATATTCTTTATTTTTGAAGATGCGTATCACTATAAATTAGGTTGCATGTCATAGGTTCGCCATCACTGCTATAGAATAAGGTTAGGATCAGAAATATGCAGTTTTCAATTTCATGTTACATCTTTTAGACTTTTCTCCCTTCAGTCAGGGGCACCCCTTTGGATCTTTAGTTTCATTGTTCTCGTACTTTTTTTGTGTATACAAAATGATCTTTTCAGTCATTTCTATTAATATTTCAACATATTATTTTTTTTATATTATTTTCTTCCCTATTTATAAATTAAAACAAATTTTTACCAACTACTATATTATTACTGTCTAGTATGGCAAAAAAAAAAAAATAAAAATAACTGTTGATATTTCAGCATTCAATTAAATGCTCATTTTGTTTGGATGTAGTATAAACAACGCTGTAAAATATTTGTTTAATGTCTGCAATTTTAGTGTGTATTAAATAACATATTCTATGTAATAAAAAAATTCTACTTTATAACATTTCTGTATGATGTTTGCATTTAACAACTATTAATAAAATACTGGAAACTTATTTAATAAACTCTATGTGTTAATTTGTGCTAGGTATTTTTCTATTTGTCATGTTCTTTAAGTGTTGACTAAATATAAGTATAAAATATATTTGTACAAAATGGAAAAAATGATTTAATTCTTTTGTTGTTAAAGGTTGTAAATATATGTGATTCTGTGATATCATGTAAATATTAAATGTACTGTCTAAATTATTTGAAATGTTGATATATGTTTGATAACTGTAAATAAATATTCTTCTGTGTTATTTTTCCTTGATTTATAAGTCATATCCCCCCCCTGAATATAAGTGAAGAATAAAAATACCAAGAAGGTAATCACAACTTCAATGGGCATCTTTAAAGCTGTTCGCTAAGACCACAGTTTTTTTTTTAGTTTCATGTAGATAACAGTAAAGGGATATACAAGATAAAATTGAAAATAATAAAAATTCGCTTAGATTATTTTATTAAATATTAAAATATTTTTAACAAAAGATTTTTATAAAATATATTAATCGATTTTATAATTCAAAACAATGCGCATTCAAAAATATTACATATTAATGATCACAGATTGTACGTTACAAATATATATATATATATATATATATATTCGTATAAATGGGCAGCAAATCTTCTAAACAAATGTTGTTGAAGGCCACAGCGGCTTCAGTATTTACGATCTTTCTCAGTAATTGTTCCTTTTTTCTGAACACTTTCCGGTGTTGAACATTTAATTGG
Organism: Hermatobates lingyangjiaoensis; assembly: GCA_026182355.1. Classification (NCBI taxonomy): domain Eukaryota; kingdom Metazoa; phylum Arthropoda; class Insecta; order Hemiptera; family Hermatobatidae; genus Hermatobates; species Hermatobates lingyangjiaoensis. The sequence continues at coordinate 8,845 of JAPFBL010001349.1, read as the reverse complement.
TGAGTAACTCTCCTAGGTACATTTTAACTACACTGTTTTTGAATACCTTTACTTATCTATATTATATCAAGCTTTCGGCTCACATTAGCCATCATCAGGTAGAAAACAAAACAGAAGGTACTGTAGAAAGTAAAACCATATATAGCACTAAACTAAAGTAAAATGGAATAAAATTAGAATAGAAATTAAGCGATAAACAAGACTATAAATAACAACTGATGCAAGGAAGGTTACAACCTGCTAGCGCTCCAAGCGCTCAGTCGGATGAATTAACATTATCACTTTTTATAAATTTAAAACTAGGGTTAATATTCCTAGAACTAGGAATGACAAACATATCATTAATTTGACAATTTAGGGATTTTTTCTTTAATATACAATGCCTCCAAAATATGCAAATGAAGGGGGTTTTTATTAGTAATGAGGACAGAAGTTCCATTCACTAGCATTTTCCTCGTTAGACGAGTACCATGTTCTTTCTCCATATGCATTTTTGGTGCTCCGGAAGATAGATGAAGTGTAAGACGCCTCGATAACTTCGTTCCAGTCATCCCAATATATCGTGAGGGAAGGGATTCGCAGCTCCCTTGGGTACATGAGAATTGATATATTAAGTGACTGCGCTGAAGTTCGGGTGTCTCACACTTATTACTATTTCTAATAAGCAGGCAGTTAGTCCTTTTATTTTTGTAGTAAATGTTCAGCTGGAGTGTATCCTCTTCTTTTGTGGTCTTCACGTGTCCAGATATAATCTTCTTCAGGTATATATTATATATATATATAATACGAAGCCACATCAAGTCATCAAGTGGTAAAGTAATAGAAAAAAAATAGGATTGATATTAATAGACATTTGAAAAAAGTTTTAAGGCAAATTTCATTTCAATCATAACTAATGTATCTAATTAATTATACATTAGTTTTGATCACTTAATTGTTAGTAAAAATCAAGTACTATACAGTTTATGATGAAGTGTTTTCATCAAAAATCATCCATGCTGTGAGATAATATTTTCTTCGAGAACTTGCTCCCATGAAATAAGGGAATCCTCTACTTTTGGCGATATGTTGATTTGCAGGTCAGTCAGAGATTGTGTAAGAACCTGGTCAGCGGTTCTGGCGATAATTTGCCACCCAACTTCAATGTCTTCTTGTTCCATAAACCTACTACAAACAACGTAGCGTAAGAAGTAGCGACCGTGTTGTTTAGCTCCTACCATGTAGAGCTTTCGCTGTGACATAACTCGCCTGAGAAGCTCTTTGGTCCATTCATTAGCACCCTGAAACAAACCATTCCAAGCCATTTGTCAATATACTTAATTCAAAAAAGAAGTAATGAAGAAATCATTCACGTTACAGAACTCTATAATAAAGTTATATGCAAAAATATTTAAATCACTAGTTGTGCAATCCGTAATTGTGTGGTATTTACTCATAGAATTTGTTGTATCCCATTTTGAACGCTACACGGCCAAACGTATAGATCACTGGTGATTCAACACCTATTTAAACTATATTACGGGGGTGCCAATACATACTGTCACCCATCCAAGTGTAAGCATGCCCCATGCTGTCGAACTTCGATAAGTTGTCAAAAACATGAGTGATTTATTTACAGAACAACTTTAAACAGAGAAATAATAACACAAAATTGCTTATAGAGAAAATTATAGCAACTAAGTTCATACATGCCGTTAATTGTCAAAAGTATGAGTGATTTCATTACAGAACAACTTTAAACAGAGAAATAATAACAAAAAATTGCTTATAGAGAAAATTATAGCAACTAAGTTCATACACTCCGTTAATTGTCAAAAGTATGAGTGATTTCATTACAGAACAACTTTAAACAGAGAAATAATAACAAAAAATTGCTTATAGAGAAAATTATAGCAACTAAGTTCATACATGCCGTTAATTGTCAAAAGTATGAGTGATTTCATTACAGAACAACTTTAAACAGAGAAATAATAACAAAAAATTGCTTATAGAGAAAATTATAGCAACTAAGTTCATACACTCCGTTAATTGTCAAAAGTATGAGTGATTTCATTACAGAACAACTTTAAACAGAGAAATAATAACAAAAAATTGCTTATAGAGAAAATTATAGCAACTAAGTTCATACATGCCGTTAATTGTCAAAAGTATGAGTGATTTCATTACAGAACAACTTTAAACAGAAAAATAATAACAAAAAATTGCTTATAGAGAAAATTATAGCAACTAAGTTCATACACTCCGTTAATTGTCAAAAGTATGAGTGATTTCATTACAGAACAACTTTAAACAGAGAAATAATAACAAAAAATTTCTTATAGAGAAAATTATAGCAACTAAGTTCATACATGCCGTTAATTGTCAAAAGTATGAGTGATTTCATTACAGAACAACTTTAAACAGAGAAATAATAACAAAAAATTGCTTATAGAGAAAATTATAGCAACTAAGTTCATACATGCCGTTAATTGTCAAAAGTATGAGTGATTTCATTACATTAACTAAGTGATTCATCAACTAAACTATGACTCATTTCTTTTTAACTATCTTCAGTACTTCAGGAGATATTTTATTTTTTACAAAAAAATCACCCTAATAATATATAAAATAAGAAAAATAAGTTCCAAAAACTTTCAGGGTTTTTTTTGAAAACAAAATCGACATTATTGAAAAACTGCTTATTTCAATCATGATTATTGGGGAAAGTATTATGTCTCCAAACAAAAAAAAGTTTATTACAAAAAATAAAAAAAGTGTTCGAAACGCTTTATTAGTAGTTTTTTATAATAAAGTTTTTTGTGTGGAGACATAATACTTTCCTCATATGAGTAAATACCACACTATATCAGATTGCACAATTAATGAATCAATAATGATTGATGAAAATTGTTGATCTACATATTAAGTTCTTCTTATGTACAATATTATAATTAATATTTTACAGAATTATAATTATATTATGATATAACTGTATTTAGCAGTTCCATCATAACGTACAAAATTATATTTTGATTAAAAACTTTTAATTTATAATCAATTTTAGTGTGTTTTAAATAAAATATTATACATCTCTCCAGATCACTGGTACTTAAACCTTGAGGAGGTATCGAACCCCACCGGTTTCATATGCTAAACTTCTTTAGTGAAAAATATTTTTTTTTCAAATTCAACTCTTAGGCGTATGTTTTTTTTTTACTGGGGCACAAAATGAACCGTGCATGAATATCACCTTGTTCAAAAAACAAAAACGAACACTGTGCATGAACTCACAATATGGTAGATTACATACTTGCAAAATCAGTGTTACTTTTGCTGTTGACCTCCTCGGCGGAGGCTCTGCCGAACCCCTGAGACCGAGTCACCAAAATCCTAGAGTTCCATCGAACTCAAGAACCACTGCTCAAGATATAATATCTAGAGAAATGTTAAGGCACTTCTTATAACAATTCAAACATGAATCTGCATGTAAACAAATCCAAAGTTTCTCTCAACTTACTATATTTCTCATAATAAGTTAAAATATATATTTTATTATTTCCCATTAATTGTGATATTTGACAAGATAAAGTTATTAAAAGATTATATTTCTAAATTTTACAGAATATTTTACAACTTAAAAACTAACTGAATGGAATTAAAAACGAAATTTATCCATACAGTATGTCCTTTGGAACTTAATGCATTTACATTTAAAGATTCGAGAATAAAATTTTGAATTAATGTTAAAGAAGCTAATACTTCTTTAGGTGTGATAAATTAATTTATTACATTATTCCTTTGTAAAATTTTTGGATAGAATGTTAAGACACTTCTTACATGGATTCAAACATTGATGCAGGTAAACTTAAAGTTTAGATTTTAAGAGCAACATCCTCTGCATAATTCCTTTTGTGCTATTAAACTTGTTTTAACTGGTCTCATATTGATACATATTTGAAAATTTCTTTCAAATCCTAATTCATTACTATCAGCAAGATATTTTACTTTATGTTACTGAAACATTCCTGAAATTCTATTTATAATTGATAAAAATACTATAATATTTAAAACATCGATTAAGAGAATAATCAATAATCAAACTAATTGAATAATCAATCAACATGTTTTTATGACGGTGGCCAGAAAATTCGGTCCCAGAGATTAGAAGTAAAGAGTCTAAAAAGAGATGAATTAAACAAATTAAAAAAGTATGTGACTAAATAAAAGATTAATTTTACTCATAAAAATAAATGTAGCAATGTATAGAACGGTAAAAAAATATATTTATAATGTTACCTTTTATCAGACATATTACACAAAATATACAGGAAAATTTGGTCCCCAAAATTTTGGTCTTAGAAGTTATTGATGTATTTTACAATGTATGCATTGTTTTAAACTAGTCAGTATAAATAAAACACAAAATAGAAGAACAAAAAAATATAAAAAAGTATGAAAATAAGTATAATTCATGTTAAAATAATCAAAAGATACTGATATAGTATTAACTTTTAAAGATATTAAAAAGAAATTTGGAAAAATAATCTGAGAACATTATGTTGATGGAATGTATCCTACTCAACGAATAACATTTATTGGTATACATATATTTGTATGTGCGCGCGTGTGTGTATGTGCAGGGCAAAGATGTAAATTACACATTGAAATAATGCTGTAGATATATATATAAATGTTTGGTCGCCCATTCTCTTTTCTCCTGAAGACGGATCATCCGAAAATTTTAGTTTGTAAGTGTGTCTCTTTCTCTGTGTGTTGCTTTTCTTCATTTTTGAACTGATTTGCGTCCAGTTTGGATCGTTTTTTCGAATTTTGAGTGGATATATATATATAAATATATTTATTCGTAAAATTTGGAAGCAGTCCTTCTTGAATACATATATTTAAAAACGTTATATCTGATTTCACTTTACTTAGCTTTGTTAAATGTTTCTTTTTCCCAACTTCCAAACTTTTTCTTCAATTCAAGGTTGTTCAAATCAAAGATCAGATCATCATACTTTTTCAAATTTGAATTTGACATGTTTCGGTGCTTCTTACACCATCTTCAGAATTATCAATTATACAATGCTTAACAACAATTAATAAAAAAAAAAGTTATATATATATATATATATATAAACTAGAATTTTCAAAAGAACACACAGAAAAGAAATCACTGAACTCACTACTATATTTCGATGTCCTCGTCGTCAGAAATAGATGTGAATCGCTACAAAGGCTGATAACGACTCAAATATTCTCAGTCGTTATCAGCCTTTGGAGCGATTCACATCTATTCCTGACGACGAGAACATCGAAATATAGTAGTGAGTTCAGTGATTTCTTTTCTGTGTGTTCTTTTGAAAATTCTAGTTTATTCAATTCGAAGAATCGTTTCATCTAATTGGTTATATATATATATATGATCAAACCATAATAAGAAATGGGAAAACAAGACTAAGATCTCTCAACCGTAACAAGCAGTCTTCGTCAGAGTCAAAAACCCAACTAAACACTAGATGCAGAAAACATCTGGTGAGGAATTGAGAAGAGTGGGAGGGTGGTATTTTAAAAGGGTGAAAGCGCAGGAAAGGACTAATGTCCAGAAAGGGATGTTTGGGGAAACAAAGGAGTACAGTAAGAAAGAGTAAAAAACTATCCGCTAGCTGTCAACCCTCTTTGAAGAGGCTATTACCCTCGTGACAAAAGTATCAAGTTTGAAGAGACCGTTACTAATGTTTATAATATTTGATCTATTAAATTTAATTAGAGACGATTCAATAATATTTCTTAACAACATTGATTTTTCATAGGTAATAAATTTAGCTCCTGTCCAATCAATATGATGATTTTCATTTTTTATATGCAAGAAAAAGGCACTACTTTTTTCCTGTCTACTTACGTTGTATTGGTGTTGTTTTACACGTGTGTAAATTAATAAATTATTAATAAAGTTACCTTTATAATTATTACCTGTAATAGTTTACCAGTAAAGACACGTGTAAAACAAAACAATAACGAAGACCGCTTGTTACGGTTGAAAGATCTTAGTCTAGTCTTGTTTTCCCATTTCTTATTGTGGTTTGATCATTGATTGTTATTTCACGTGTTTATGTGAAATCTTTATATATATATATATATATGAAAACAAACCACAAGGAAAAAAAAGAAAATAGATAGAAAAAATGCTCTGAGGCCTTTCAATTTATGTCATCAGAGAGCAAACAAGGTAAGAACTAGAAGGTAACATCAAAGGTGTGTACAAGGAAGGTAACTAAACAGCTGGGAAAACAAAAGTCGAAGAGGCTAATAAGAGAAAAAAAAAAATACCCAATACAAAAAAATGCAAAAGAACAATAAGAAAATTTTTAAATTAAAAAAAAAAAAATATAAATAGAATAAGAAACAAGTTTATTAATAATTCCTAACTATAAACAATATATAATAAATTAAAAAAATAGATACAAATTAATTAATGCAATATCAAAAAATAAACAATAATAAATGATTAACAAAACAAGAATACATGAGAAAGTAAATAAGTCAAATAAAAATTATTTCTATTATTAGAATCCACAATCTGGTCAGAGTTCATGTTCAACGTTGCAAGTACATTCCGAAGGTCACCCACCGGACCAATTTGCCTAACTTACCTTCAATTAAAATTTCATCCAATCTAAAAAAGCCCATGACTTATATTTATTATTTATCAAAATTATACTTAATTAGGGCCTTTTCTAAGTTCCTTTCCACATCAGATGAGAGAAATATCAATTCCTTGGAATCTTCCCATTTTATTGAATGATTTTTGAATTAATATGTTGGAAAAGGCACTTGATTCTTTTGCCTCCGATAGTGTATTTATGTTGCTTCACTCTAGTAAGCAAACTTTTTCCCGTTTGTCCAACATATAAAAACACAATCTCTACAAGGAATCCTATAAACACAACCTTCCTTTTCTTTTTTTCACAATTATTTACAAGTCTGTTTAATAATTCCCCCCCCTATGAAAACAACTGAAATATCCATTTTTTTCAAAAAACGGGATGTCTTTTAGGTTTGATTAAGGGAACACCAGAAGGTTTCTATTTGTAAAGTGTTCTTTTCAGTTTGGTTCTAAAGATTCTTTAGTTTCTTTCAATACTTTGTTTATTAGAGTCTTGGATATCTTAATGATGAGGCAATTTGTAAATGTTTTCAATTTCATCATTCAGGAATTCTTCATAACAATTTAAACGCTCTTAGGAACTATTTCTGAAAAACAGCTTTTTGACATTTGAAGGTGAGCGGAGAAAAAATGACAAAGAGGAACTGGGTAGGTTTTCTAAAAAAACTATATTTTTGATTATGCCCATAACGATGTAAATTTAAATCAAGAAAGGTAACTTTTATTGCTTTCAAGTTTAGAGTGAAATCAATAGACGGAACGCACTTATTCAAAAAATCTGCAACACATTCATTGTCTGGCCAAACACACAGCCTTAATAAGTGCGTTCCGTCTATTGATTTCACTCTAGAACTTGAAAGCAATAATAAGTTCCTTTTTTGATTTAAATTAATCGTTATGGGCATAATCTAAAATATAGTATTTTAGAAAACCTACCCATGTTCCTTTTATGTGCATTTTTTCTCCGCTCATCCTTCAAATGTCAAAAAGCTTTTTTCAGAAATATGTTCCTAAGAGCGTTTAAATTGTGTAGTGAAGAATTCCTGAATGATGAAATTGAAAACTTTTATCAAATTGCCTATCATTAAGATATCCAAGATTCTAATAAAACAAAGTATTGAAGAAACTAAAGAATCTTTGAGAACCAGAACTGGAAAGAACACTTTACAAATAGAAACCTTCGGTTGTTCCCTTTAATCAAACCTTAAAAGACATCCCAGTATTTTTGAAAAAAATGGATATTTCAGTTGTTTTCGTAGTGGTGGGAAATTATTAAACAGACTTGAAATAATTGTGAAAGAAAGAAAAGGAAGGTTGTGTTTATAGGATTCCTTGTAGAGATTGTGATTTTTCATATGTTGGACAAACGGGAAAAAGTTGCTTATAGAGTGAAGCAATTAAATACACTTCAGGAGGCAAGAAAATAAGTGCCTTGTTCCAACATTTAATTCAAAAAATCATTCTAAAATGGGAAGATTCCAAGGAATTGATTTTCTCTCATCTGATGTGGAAAGGAACTTAGTAGAAAGTGCCCTAATTAAGTATAATTTTGTAACTAATAAATATAAGTCTGGGCTTTTTAGATTGGATGAAATTTTAATTGAAGGTATAGTTAGGCAAATTGGTCCGGTGGGTGACCTTCGGAATGTACTTGCAACGTTGAACTGAACTCTGACCGATTGTGGATTCTAATTAAAGAACATAATTTTTATTTGCTTATTACTTTCTCATGTATTCTTGTTTTGTTAATATTTATTATTGTTTATTTTTTGATATTGCATTAATTTAATTTGTATCTATTTGTTTTATTTATTATATATTGTTTATAGTTAGGAATTATATATAACACTTGTTTCTTATTCTATTTATATTTTTATTTTTTTAAATTTATTAATTTCTTATTTTGTTCATTTTGCATTGTTTAATTGTATTGGGTATTTTTTGTTTTTCTCTTATTATGCCTCTTCGACTTTTGTTTTCCCGCTGTTTAGTTACCTTCCTTGTAAACACCTTTGAGTTACCTTCTGTTCTTACCTTGTTTGCTCTCTGATGACAAAATTGAAAGGCTCAGAGATTTTTTCTATTATTTTCTTTTTTTCCCTTGTGTTTGTTTTCATTGATTGTATCCGTGTTTATTGTGATTTTTCATTATAATATATTATAATCAATTCAAAAATTAAGAAAAGCAACACACTTACA
>JAPFBL010001348.1:0-36670 GCA_026182355.1 Hermatobates lingyangjiaoensis | reverse complement strand
GTCGCGGAGGCTGCGGCCGAGGAACCCGACCGAGTCGATGCGATCGTCGATGGGGACGATGCCGGAAATGGAGCAGCCTTCGTGGGCGGCCTTGAGGCCGACCACGCCGGCCGCACCGGCGGGAGCGAGCACGGAACCGGAGGTCTCGGTGCCGATGGTCACGTCGGCGTAGTCCAGCGCTACGGCGGTCGCCGACCCCGTCGACGAGCCGAGCGGGTCGACGGTGAGCGCCCCGGGGGCCAGCGTCTGGCCGCCCCTGCCGGAGAAGCCGTTGGGTCCGCGGGTGGTCAGGAAGTTCGCGAATTCGACTGGTTCGTGCGACCGGCGATGATCGCGCCGCCTTCGCGGAGATGCTTGACGACGTCGGAGTCCGCCGTCGCCTTCGAGTCGGCGAGCGCCCAGCTGCCCGAATCGTTGACCAACCCGTCGACGGCGATGTTGCCCTTCACCAGGACGATCGCGCCGTGCATCGGGTTGTTCGGGTCCGCCTTTCCGGCCTTCTCGGCGGCTTCGATGGCGCGGGGGTCGAGTTCCATGACGGCCCGGTAGTAGGCGTTGCCCTTGGCGTCCTTGGCGGTGGTGCCGCCGCCCCTGGCCCTTCATCTGCCACACGTAGTACGCGAGCATGTCGGAGGACGTGTACCCGTGCTCCACGCGCATCTTGTGGCGCGCGGTCATGTCGGCGCCCGTGAAGCGGTCCTTCATTTTGCGGAGGCGATCCTCGCCCACCCGGTCGATGAGGGCGTCTAACGCGGCCATGTCGACTTCGATCTGGCGGGGGAACTTGTTGGTGTTCTCGTCCAGCGTGAGCACCTTGCCCACCTGCCGGTTGAGCCCGCCCGGCTGCTGCATCCCCTTGAGCGCCCCGGCGACGACGCCGACGATGAGCGCGATGCCGATGAGCAGGGCGGGGACCGCCTTGCCCCATTTGAGTCCGCGGCGCTTCCTGATGAACGCGTAGATGCCCAGCAGGATGGCGGCCGTGACGATGAAGACCGCGATGGCGGTCACTGCGAAGGATGCTCCGAGCGCATCCGCGATGAATGGCAATCTCACGCCACCCTTAAAGCATCGCCTATTGGGGAAGCGCCGTGGCCGAAGAGCCGAAACGCGGGCCGGGGGGGGGGCGCCGCATCATCGGAAAAGGGCTGATTGCTGGGGGAACCCGGGGTGATTGGCGTCAGAGCACGTCGTCGAAATCCGTCGACGAACGCGTGGACAGATCCGGCGTGGCGTCCGGCTGCGGTGGCGCCGGCGGCGCCGGGCGCGAGTTGCGCGTCGGCCGGGTCCGCGGGGTCGGCGACGCATTCACCGGGGTGGTGCTGGCGACGGGACCCGAACCGCCGATCGGGGAAACTCCGTCGATGGGCGACGTCCCGCCGACGGCGCCGGAAGCGGACACCGGCGTCGGTGCTTCGATTCCGCCGGACTCGCCGATGCCGCCGGATGCGGTGATCGGGCCCGACGACTGGTCGTCGTCGAGGTCCATCCACTCCGGGCGTTCGTTTTCCCGGCGACGATCGTTATTCGGGTGAACTGAATCGCGACTTCCATCAGACCGTCAGGGACACCGCGAGAACCACCATCGACACCGGTCCTGGCCCGGCGTCATGAACCGGCGAAGATGAACAGCATCAGGATGATCAGGCGCCGCTTTCCCTCATCGTCTCGTACCGCAGCACGCCGACGATGTTGAGCATGATGATGAACAGCGGCAGCTCGAAGCTGACGCCGAATATCAAGATCAGGGCGAGAAGGAAGTTGAAGTACCTCTCACCCGTCAGAGCGGCGATCTGGGCGTTGTCGCCCATCTGAAGGAGGAACTCGAGTCCGAGGAAACGACGAAGTAGGCCAGCACCGCACCCGCCGAGAACAGCAGGGCCGCCGACGTGACGGCGATGAGGGTGTAGCGGCGCTCCTTCCGAACCAGGCCCGGCGTGATGTACGCCCAGATCTGGTAGAGCCACCACGGCGCGGAGATCACCAGGCCGGCGAGGGCGCCGACCTTCAGGCGCAGCATGAACATCTCGAAGGGGCTCGTCGCCAGCAGGCGGCATTCCTCGCTGCCCGCGCCGCCGAACCGCTGTTCCGGCGGCAGCTGGCAGTAGGGCTCCTTCAGCAGCTCGCCCAGCGACATGAAGTGCGCGGGGCCGAAGGTCGCATCGCCGAAGGGCAGCTTCCACGGGCCCATCGTGAAGGAGAACTGGTACCACGTGAAGCCGATGATGGTGCCGACGACGACGCCCGCGAGGGCCTTGAGCAGCCGGGAGCGCAGCTCCTGGATGTGTTCGACGATCGACATGACGCCCTCGGGATCCCGCTTCTTCCTCTTGCGGGCCCGGGGGCGTTGCGTGGACACGGTCACGGCTCGGTCAGCGCTGCTCGCCGGTGCCCGGCTGCTGCGGCGGGTACTGCTGGTGGTCCTGCGGCTGCTGCTGGTACTGCTGCGGCTGGGCCTGCGGAGACTGCTGCGGCGGCTGCTGCACGAAGGGGTGCTGCGGCTGGGCCTGCGGGGCCTGCTGGATGGCCTGCTGCTCCGGAACCTCCGGCTGCTCGTCGTCGTTCTTCATTTCCTTGACCTCGGACTTGAAGATGCGCATGGACCGGCCCAGGGACCGGGCGGCGTCGGGCAGCTTCTTCGCGCCGAAGAGCAGGATGAGGACGACGGCGATGATGATGAGCTCGGTGGGGCCGAGATTCGGCATCCGCTTCACCTTTCGGGACTGAGTGTTCGTGTGCTGTGGACGGGGTGATGGATCGGTGGCGCCGGTCCGGGTCACCCGTTGTTCGGGGTTTCACCATACGCCCGCAGTCCCCTGCGCGCCCGTTGCGCCACGGCATTTGGCAACGATACCGGTTCGACGGCCTTCGCGCCCGGCCAGCGGCGGAGCAGGAAGCCGATCGTCCGGTCCGGCGTTGGCGGCGGGGATCCAGGCGGGATGCGCCGCCGTCGACGAAGCCGTCGTCGCCCTGGTCGTGCACCCACGCGACCGGGTCCTAGTCGGCGATCCAGTTGCGTCGTCGGCGATGTCGACCAGCGCCCACGACCCCTCGTCCCGCAGGAACCCGTGCGGGTCGTCGGGCGCGTATTCGGGGGCCTGGTGCCGATTGGCCCTCTCCCCCGTCACCGCGGCGCCGAGCATGCGGTCGATGCGGAAGGACTTGACGACGGTGCCCGCCTCCCCTTCCCCGGCCGCGCCATCGGAGGCATCGTCGCGACGGTCGACGGCCCGCAGATACGGGTCATCCTCGACCATGACCAGGGAGACCGGGTCCACGCGCCGGACGCTGCGTTCGCCGGATGCGCTGCGGTAGTCGATTTCGAGCACCCGGCCGTCCGCGATGGCGCCGCGGACGGTGGCCAGGATGTCGGCGTGCGCGACGTCGGCGGCCGCATGCGGGGTCGTGTCCGCGACGGCGGGCCTCCCCGCCGCGCTCCCGCGCAGTTTCGCCGCCGCCGAGCGGACGACGCCGGCGTCGCGCTGCATCGGCGACGACTCGAGCGTTTCCAGCGACAGAAGCATCGCCGACGTCTCCTCCTGCGTCAGATGCAGGGGGTCGGCCAGCAGATCCACCGCGGGAATGACGTGCGCGGTGATGCCCTCGCGCTTGACCGCGAACGCCGCCTTGCCCGGTACGCCGGGCATTTCCAGCTGGGCCAGGAAGTTCAGTCCCTCGTTGATCTGCCCGTACCGATGCCCAGGTCGGCGGACGCCTCGGTGAGCTGCCGGGGCTCCGCGAAGTACGCACGAGCGCCAGAGTCCGCGCCCACGACAGTTCGGGCACCTTCGGGGCGTCCTTCGCCGTCCGCTTCCCGGCTTCTTTCCGCCGGTGACCATCAGCGCTCCTCCCCTTCCGTGCCGGCGTCGGCCGATCCCGGCGCAGCGCCTTTGGCGGCGACGATCTCGTGCAGCGTCGCCACGATCCGCTCGCGCACCTCCGCGGGTTCCTCCACGATGAGGTCCCCGGCGTGCTCCATCCCGATGTCCGTCAATTCCGCGGTGGTCATCGGCCCGATTTCGTGGCGCCCGTCCCCGAGCTCGCGGGCGCCCGCGAGGACGTCGGCGCACGACTCGCGCGCCGCGCCGTCGGCAAGCTTCACGACGGCCCGCAGCGGCGCGGAACCCCGATTCAACGCCCGCTCCGCGATGGCCTGTACGTCGCCGTCGGGGAAAGGCTGCGCCGCATCGACGTCGGTGACCGTGACGTCGGTCATCCGCGCCATGCGGAACACGCGGACGGCCCCTCGGTCGACGTCGTGGCCGACCACGTACAGCCGGCCCCGGAGGTTGACCATCTGCCACGGCTCGATGGAGCGCTGGACCTCCTCGCCGAAAACCTGCGGCGCGTAGAAGAAGTCGATGCGCTTGCGCGGCGGCTGCATCCCGCGATTGAGGTCGGCGAACTGATCGCGATCGAGAGTGATGCGGTCGCCGAGGATGACCGTGCCGCGCCCGCCCGCAAGATCGGCGCGCTGCGCGACCGGCGCCGTTTCGCCCAGGCGTCCCGGGTCAGATCGCCGAGCGAGTCATCGCTGAAAGCCACCTGCGACGCCATCGCCAGGACCTCGGCCCCTCCTCGGTGAACCCGGGGTCGCCGTCCGCGCCACGCCGAGCGGTCCAGGCGCAGGACGTCGTTGTCGTCCCACGTCACCGTGATGCCGGCGACGGCCAGCGCCGGGAGATCGTCGCGCAGGTACCGGTCCGCGGAACTCTCAGCCACCGAGTCGTATCCGCGGACGTTGCGCAGGATCCAATCCTTGCGCAGCCCGCCGGGCTCGTCGGCGAGTGCGGTGAGCAGGCTGATTAGGCGGATGCGGGTCGCCGAGTAGCGGGCGCTCATCGGCCGCCTCCGTAGCCGTCGTCCGAGTCGGCGGACCCGTGGCCGCCTCCGATGCCGTCGCCGGTTTCGGCGGTGCCTCCGGAACGGAGGGACTCCAGGTGCTCCACCAGGGCGTCGACCTCCGGATCAGAGGTGGCGAAGGGGTCGTCGACGACGACCATGCGGGGTTCGTCGCCGGAGATCTTCAGGTGCGTCCAATCCACCACCGTGGCGGCGCCGACTGCGCGGGCGGCGGCGAGGAACCGGCCGCGCAGGATGGCGCGCGTCGTCGCAGGCGGGGCCGACATTGCCTCCGCGATCTGCTCGTCGATCACCCAACGCGACACCGTGCCCCGGGCCTCCAGCGCACGGAAGATGCCGCGGCCCGGGCGGATGTCGTGGTACGCGAGGTCGATCTGCGCGAGCTTCGGGTCGGCGATGTCCAGGCCGCGGTCCATGAAGCGCCGCAGCAGCGACCACTTGATGGCCCAGTCGATGTCGCGGTCGATGGTGGACCAGTCGCCGGATTCGACGGCGTCGAGCACCCGGCCCCACAGCTCGACCAGGCGGGCGAGCTCCTCGTTGGGGGTGCCGCCGCCGGAATCGTCGCGGCGGTCGAGCCACGACGTCGCAGCTGCGAGGTACGCGCGCTGGATCTCCAGCGCCGACGCCTCCTCCTTCGACACCCCGGTGCGCAACGGGATCGGAGCAGTGCCCGTCATGTCGCGGCTGACCAGGCGGATGGCCTTGATCTCGTTGGCCACCTCGAAGTCGGGCAGGCCCACGCCGGCCTCGATCATCTCCAGCACCAGCTGGGTCGAACCGAGCTTCAGCGCCGTGGTCGTCTCCGACATGTTCGAGTCGCCGACGATGACGTGCAGGCGGCGGAACCGGGTGGAGTCGGCGTGCGGCTCGTCGCGGGTGTTGATGATCGGCCGCGACCGCGTCGTCGCGCTGGACACGCCGTCCCACACGTGGTCGGCGCGCTGCGAGAAGCAGTACTGCTCCGGTTCGTCCTCGTAGGGGCTGCCGGGATAGGGCCGCGCGATCGTGCCCGCGCCGCACAGCAGCTGGCGGGTCACCAGGAACGGCAGCAGCAGCTTCGACAGCGCCTTCAGCCCCATCGAGCGTCCGACCAGGTAGTTCTCGTGGCAGCCGTAGGAATTGCCGGCGGAGTCGACGTTGTTCTTGAACAGGAAGACCTTGCCGCCGATGTCTTCGCCGACGAGCCCCGCCTCGGCCTTCGCCGCCAGGTCGTCGAGAAGCCTCTCGCCCGCCCGGTCATGCGCGACCAGCTGCGACACGGAGTCGCACTCGGCGGTGGCGAACTCCGGGTGGCTGCCGACGTCCAGGTACAGGCGCCCGGCGTTGCCGGTGAAGATGTTCGTCGCCCCGAATTCCTCGATGACCGGGCGGAACATGAACCGGGCGATCTCGTCGGGGCCGAGCCTGCGCTCGCCGTCGAGGGTGCACGTGATGCCGTACTCGGTTTCGAGTCCGGCGATCCGCCGCGTCAACGCCCGTCCGGAGAGGCCCGATTCCGTCACCGCCTACTCGCCGCCCTTCTGCACGTAGGAGCGCACGAACTCTTCGGCGTTGCTCTCCAGAAGGCCGTCGATCTCGTCGAGCAGGTCGTCGGTCGACTCGATGTGGGCCTGCGCCTGGCCGCCGCCGGCGACCTCGTCGATGGCGTCGTCGTCCCCGCCGGAACCGCCGCCGCCCTGGATCTGGCCGCCCTCGATGTCCGCCATGTTCTTCTCCCCTTGATCGGCGTTGCCGCCGCTAGTACTTCGGTGAATTCGTTGTGTGGTTCTTGAACCGCCGTGTGGTTCGCCGCCGCAGCGTTCGGTCTTTCGCTGCGGCGAAGCTTCTCTACGACAATCCTGCCAGGCCGCGTTCGCGCAGCCCGGCAACCAGGCTCGCGATGTCGGGTGCCTCCTCCAGGAGCTTGCCGACGGTGCCCGCGCCCAGCCCGGACACGTCCGACAGTGAGAGTTTGACCATCTCGTCGCCCACGTCGACGATGGCGCTGTCCCAGCTCGCCGCCGCGACGTCGTCGGCGAAGCGGCGCAGCAGCCCGCCGCGCAGGTACGCGCGGGTGGATTCGGGTGCGTGGGTCACCGCGCGCTCGACCTCGGCCTCGTCGACGATGGTCTTCATTGCGCCACGGCGCACCAGCGCGTGGTACAGGCCGCGTGCGGGGTCGATGTCGGAGTACTGGATGTCGATGAGCGCCAGCTTCGGGTGGTCCCAGTCGATGCCGGCCCGCCGCCGCAGCCCCTCCATGAGGGTCATTTTGGCCGTCCAGTCCAGCAGGTGCGCGGTGGACGCCGGGTCGGACTCGAGCAGGTCGAGGACCTCGCCCCACAGCTCGATGATGTGGGCGGCGGACCTCACGCCCGTCGCTCCGGTGGCCTCATCCGATGCCCGCGCGTAGGGCGCGACGCGCTCGAGGTACCGGCGCTGGATCTCGATGGCCGTCAGATGCGTGACGTGGTCGTCGAGCTGGAGCTTCTCGGTGCACGCCAGATCGCGCGAGACGCGCCGGACGTCGTCGACCGGGTTGCGCAGCTTCAGATCCGAGAAGTCCACGCCGTCCTCGATCGCGTCGAGCACCAGCGACGTCGTGCCCAGCTTCAGCAGCGTCGCGGTCTGCGACAGGTTGGCGTCTCCGATGATCACGTGCAGGCGGCGCCACTCGTCGGCGTCGGCGTGCGGCTCATCGCGCGTGTTGATGATGCCCCGGTTCAGCGTCGTCTCCAGCGATACCTCGGTCTCGATGTAATCGGCGCGCTGCGAAATCTGGAACCCGGGCTCCTGGCCCTGCTGCCCCAGCCCGACGCGCCCGGAACCGGTGAATACCTGGCGGGTGACGAAGAACGGCGTCAGGCCGGCGATGATCGCGTCGAAGTCGGTGTCGCGACGGAACTGGTAGTTCTCGTGCGCGCCGTAGCTGGCGCCCTTGCCGTCGACGTTGTTGCGGTAGATCTTCAGCTCGACGGGCTCGGTGTCCTCGTCGGAGCGGCTGGACCCGGAGCCGATCGTGCGGCGCCCGGCAGCCGCGCGCCCTCGAGCATGATCCGGTCGCCGGCCAGATCCGCCACCAGCGCGTCGTACGTCGAGGTCGTCTCCGGCGCCGAGTACTCCGGGTGCGCGTGGTCGACGTAGAACCGCGCCCCGTTGACCAGGATCAGATTCGCCGCGCCCAGCGCATTCGGGTCGACGACCGGCGCCATGCGGTAGCGGCGCAGATCGAAGCCGCGGGAATCGCGCAGCGGCGATTCGGGCTCGTAATCCCAGCGCGTGCGCCGGTCGAGTCCTCCGGAGTGCTCCTCGGCGTAGGCCAGCACGGCCTTGGTCGACGTGAGGATGGGGCTCAGCTCCGGTTTGCCCGGTGACGTGATCCCGTATTCGATTTCGGTGCCGAGTACCCGCGCCATCTGCCGTCACCCCTCCATCGAGCCCGTGCGGTGGCCGTCGTCAAGCGGCCCGGATGCGGCGGAACCGCTCAGCACCCCGAACTCCGCGTCCTCGTGGACGTGCTGGTGCTGGATGACCTGCACGTCGCCGACGCGGCCCGTCGGCCGGCCCGAGATCCGCGCCCACTCGTCCGGGTTGGACGTGTTGGGCAGGTCCTCGTTCTCGGCGAACTCCTCGCCCACCGCGCGCAGCAGATGCGCCTCGGTGATGCCCTCGGCGCCGCCCGAGATGACGTCCTTGATCGCGTGCTTCTTCGCCCGGTCGACGATATTGGCGATCATCGCGCCCGAATTGAAGTCGCGGAAGTACAGCATCTCGCTCGACCCGTCGGCGTAGCGGATGCGCACGTATTCGTTGTCCGGGCTGGTGCGGTACATGCGCTCGACCACGGAATCGGTCAGCGCCGCGACCAGCCGGTCGACTCCCCCGTGCCGCTCGATCTCGTCGGCCGCGTAGGGCAGGTCGGCGGTGAGGTACTTGGAGAAGATGTCCTTCGCCGCCTCCTCGTCGGGGCGCTCGATGCGGATCTTCACGTCCAGGCGGCCGGGGCGCAGGATCGCCGGGTCGATCATCTCCTCGCGGTTCGACGCGCCGATAACGATGACGTTCTCCAGCCCCTCCACGCCGTCGAGCTCCGCCAGCAGCTGCGGCACGACGGTGTTCTCCATGTCGGAGCTCACGCCCGAACCGCGGGTGCGGAAGATCGAGTCCATCTCGTCGAAGAAGACGATCACCGGCCGGCCGGCTTCGGCGATGTCGCGGGCGCGGTCGAAGATCAGGCGGATCTGCCGCTCCGTCTCGCCGACGAACTTGTTCAGCAGCTGAGGGCCCTTGACGTTGAGGAAGTAGGACTGCGCGCGGCGCGCCTCTTCCTCCGAATGGCCCTTGTTCAGGGCGATCTTCCGGGCCAGCGAGTTGGCCACCGCCTTGGCGATCAACGTCTTGCCGTTGCCGGGCGGGCCGTACAGCAGCACGCCCTTCGGCGGCCGCAGCCGGTAGCGCGTGAACAGCTCCGGGTGCAGGAAGGGCATCTCCACCGCGTCGTGGATCTGCGCGATCTGGCGCTTCAGTCCGCCGATGTCGGAGTATTCGACGTCGGGATCTCCTCCAGCACCAGGTTTTCCACCTCCGCCTTCGGGATGACCTCGAAAGCGTGGCCCGACTTGCGGTCGATGAGGACGGTGTCGCCGACCTTCGCCTTCAGGTCGCCGGCCAGCTTGACGACGAACTCCTCGCCGTGGTGATCGGTCGCTAGAACCCGCTTGCGGTCGGGCAAAGTTTCCCGGACCAGCGCGAGGTCGCCGTGATCGGGGAAACCGCAGTCCTCGACGATGAGGTTGCCGTCGGTCAGCCGGACCATGGTGCCGGGCTTGAATTCCTCCACGTCCAGGCCGCGCAGGACGTTGAGGCGCATCCGGCGGTTGCCGGTCCATACCTCGGCGGCCTGGGCGGGCTTGCCCGAACCACCGGTCTGCACGATCGGCCCGTTCGGGTCGTCGATCTTGCCCTTCGCCGGCTCGAGGAAAATGCCGTACGTGCTCGGCGGATTGGTCATCTGCTCGAGGTCCTGGCGCAGCAGCGTCATCTGGTCGCGCGACTCGCGGAGCAGCTCCACGAGCTTCTCGTTGCGCGCGTCCAGGGCCCGGTTCTTCTGCCGCAGATCGCGGATTTCGTCGGCGGGGGTGGTCATAGCCACCAGGCTACCGTTTGGCCGGGCGGGATCTTCCGCGGGTGGGCGCCGCGCGGCCCGGCGGTGCGGCTACCTCTTCTGGTTGCGCCGCTGCGGGCGCGGCGGCACGGAGCCGTCGGCGAGCCTGCGGGCCCATACCAGGAAGGCCGTGTGCGCCTGCATGCGGTGGGCCGGGCGGACGGACAGGTCCTTGACGTTCCAGTCGCGGACCAGGGATTCCCACGCGCGCGGCTCGGTGAAGCACTTCTGCTCGCGGATGCCCTCCATGACCTTCATGAGCTGCGGCACGGTGGCCACGTAGACCATCAGGACGCCGCCGGGCTGCAGCAGCTTCGACGCCGTGTCCAGGCATTCCCACGGGGCGAGCATGTCCAGGATGATGCGGTCGACGGGGCCGCCGAGGTCGTCGGGCGTGGCCTCGGCCATGTCGCCCAGCCGCAGGTCCCAGTTGTCCGGCTTGCCGCCGAGGAACTCCACGACGTTGCGCTCGGCGTGCTCGATGTGGTCCTCGCGGATCTCGTAGGAGAACAGCTTGCCCTCGGGCCCGATGGCGCGCAGCAGGTTCAGGCTCAGCGCGCCCGATCCGGCGCCGGCCTCCAGCACGCGGGCGCCGGGGAAGATGTCGCCCTCGACGATGATCTGGGCGGCGTCCTTGGGGTAGATCACCGCCGCGCCGCGGGGCATGGACAGGATGTAGTCGACCATCAGGTGCCGCATGGCCAGGTACACGGTGCCTTCGGCGGAGGTGACGGTCGTGCCCTCGTGCGCGCCGATCAGGTCATCGTGGGCGATGGCGCCGCGGTGGGTGAAGAACCGCCCGCCCTCTTCCAGAGTCACCGTGAAGTGCCGGTTCTTCGAGTCCGTGAGCTGGACGCGATCGCCGACCTGGAACGGGCCGCTGTCTGCCATGTGTGTCTGATCCTCGCTGATGGGGTGCCGGGCGCCCGAAGTCCTTCGGGTTAACCTGGCCAGTATGCCCGAAAACCCCCTGCACTCCGATTCGGCCGCGTCAACTTCCGACACTCCAGCGTCACCCTCCGCTCCCGCCGCCGCGGATTCCCCCGCACCGGCGCCCCGGGGGCGGCGCGGCCTGGCGTTGTCGCCGTCGCGCGCCGGGGATTACCGCCAGTGCCCGCTGAAGTACCGGCTGCGGGCGATCGACAAGCTCCCCGAGCCATCGACGGTCGCGCAGGTCAAGGGCACGCTCGTCCATGCGGTCCTGGAGCACATGCATGGCCGTCCGCGCGAGGAACGTTCGTACCCGGCCGCCGTGAAGCGGCTCAAGCCGACGTGGCAGGGGATGCTTGACGACGACTCGAGCGGCGAGCTTTCGAGGCTCGTCCCCGAATCGGATCTGCTCGATTTCCTCGTCGAGTGCCGTGGGCTGCTGAAGGGCTACTTCATCATGGAGAACCCGACGGGCTTCGATGCGGCGGAGATCGAGAAGTTCGTGCAGATGACCCTCGGCGTGGACGTCCCGGGACTCGGCGCTGGTCACGGCGTGGAGGGCGACGGAGAGGCGGACGGCTCGGCCGGTTCGTCCGGTTCGGCCGGTTCCGGCGGCGTGCCCGTCCGCGGCTTCATCGACCGGGTCGACATCGCGCCGACGGGCCAGGTCCGCATCGTCGACTACAAGACAGGCAAAAAGCCCCACCCCCGGTTCCAGGATGAGGCATTGTTCCAGATGCGCTTCTACGCGCTGGTGTGGTGGCGGCTGACGGGCCACATTCCCGAGCAGCTGCGCCTGATGTACCTGAAGGTCGCCGATGATCTGACCCACTCCCCGACGGCACCCGAGCTTGAGAGTTTCGAAGCCGAACTCGCCGAGCTGTGGGGTGCCATCGTCCGCGACGGCAGGTTCGGCGATTTCCGCCCGAAGAAGTCGAAGCTGTGCGGCTGGTGCTCCTTCCAGCAGCTGTGCCCGGCGTTCGGCGGCACCCCGCCGGAGTACCCGGGGTGGCCCCGCGCCCACGCCTGATTCGGGCCGACGCGGGGGCCCGAAACGATGATGGGATCCGGGATGCTTCCTGATATCTTCTTCCGATAAGACGACCACGGAGCGGGCAGCACCCGCCGACGAACCGGGGAGGAGATCGCGATGAGCGGGCTTCGCGAACGGAAGAAGCGTCAGACGAGGTCGAGCCTGGCCACCGCGGCCGTGGAGCTGCTGGTTTCGGAGGGAGATGAGGGCGCGACTGTCGCCGCCATCGCCTCTCGTGCCGGCGTGTCCACGCGCACGTTCCACAACTACTTCGCCGCCCGCGAAGACGCCTTCCTGTGCTTCCTGGAGGACATCTTCGCCGACTGGGTGTCGGAGATGCGCGAGGCCCCGGCCGGCGAGACCCCTTTCCGGGTTCTGCGCCGCCTCACGGTGGCCATGTACGACCGGCCCCGCGCCGATGCCGCCTCGGTGCCGAATCTGGCCACCGTGGTGGAGCACGTCCTCGCGGGGATGGGCCCGGAGGGCGGCGCCCGCGTGCGCGCGATATTCGACGAGCTGCGCGAGGCCGTCGTCAAGCGGTCCGGCGGCGACTTGTCGCCCTACCGCGCGCAGACGCTGATCCACGTGTGCCTGTCGGCGTCGGCCGCGGTGCTCGACGGCGTGCGGGACGAGGCGCTCGCCGACGGGCGAACCGTCCCGCAGCTTCTCGACGAGGCCTTCGACTTCGTGGCCAGGAAAATCGAATGACCCGCACCGGAATCCGGTGCGGGCCAATCGACGTGCGACGGGTTCGGTGACTCGGCGTCAGAGAACGACGGCGCCGATGGCGAAGCCGAACACGACCGCCAGGGCGATGCACACCGTGCCCGGGATGAAGAACGGGTGGTCGACGACGTACTTGCCCAGCCGCGTCGAACCGGTGTCGTCCATCTCCACGGCCGCCAGCAGCGTCGGGTAGGTCGGCAGGACGAACAGCGCCGACACCGCGGCGAAGCTGGCCACGGCGGTCAGCGGGCTGACGCCCACCGCGAGGGCCGCCCGGGATCATGGCCTTCGCCGTCGCGGCCTGCGAGTACAGCAGCGCGGAGGCGAAGAAGAGGATCACGGCCAGCAGCCACGGCCACTGCGTGAGCAGGTCGCCGGCGGGCTCTTGATGCCGTCGATGTGGGCGTTGATCAGGGTCGTGCC
Source organism: Hermatobates lingyangjiaoensis (assembly GCA_026182355.1). Taxonomy (NCBI): domain Eukaryota; kingdom Metazoa; phylum Arthropoda; class Insecta; order Hemiptera; family Hermatobatidae; genus Hermatobates; species Hermatobates lingyangjiaoensis. Next base: position 23,549 of record JAPFBL010001348.1, on the reverse strand, counting down.
CAACCAGGCCACGCCCATGACGCACACGCAGGCGCTCATGCCGGATTGAACACCTGGGTGCCGGGCACCTCGGCGGCCGGGATCTTGGCCACGGCGACGATCAGGCCGGCGGTGGCCAACATGATGGCCATGATGGCCTCGTTGCGCGGCAGCGCCGGATCCTTGATCAGGCCCAGCTGGTCCGAGATCATGGTCGCGTAGACCATGACGACGAGATCGCCGCCAGGAAGATGACCACGGACGCCTTCGCGCCGCGCGGGGCCTCGAAGGACGCGGCCCCCTGCGGCGGCTTGACCAGGCCGTCGGCGAGGCGCTGCTTGTACACCGGGTCATCGTCGAGCTCGGGGCCGAGCCGCTGGACCAGGAGGGACGTCACGATCACCGCCAGCAGCGTCGCGGGGATGACCACCGCGAGCAGCTGCAGGTAACCCACGCCGCGGGGCTCGAGAACCGAGGCCATGAACACGACGGCAGCGGAAATCGGCGACGCCGTGATGGCCATCTGCGAGGCGACGACCGAAATGGACAGCGGGCGCGACGGGCGCACGCCGCCTTCCTTCGAGACCTCCACGATGACGGGGAGGGTGGAGAAGGCGGTGTGGCCAGTGCCGGCCAGCACGGTCATCGACCACGTCACCAACGGGGCCAGCGTGGTCACGCGCTTCGGGTTGCGCCGCAGCAGCCGTTCGGCGAGGTGGACCAGGTAGTCCATGCCGCCCGCCCGCTGCATGGCGGAAATGGCCGCGATGACGGCCATGGATGATGCCGATGACGTCGAAGGGGATGTCCTCCGCCTTGACCGGCGTGCCCAGGGCGCCGAGCAACAGCACGCCAGCGCCGCCGGCGAAGCCGATGCCGACGGAGCCCCACCGGGCGCCGATGATCAGCGCGGCGACGACAACGAGGATCTGGGTCGCGAGCATCATTGGAGGTCGCCGGCTTCCGGTTCCCGGTCGTCGGCGTCGGAGGCGTCGGTGGCGGCGCCCGCGTCATCGGCGGAGGTATCGGGGTTCTCGGGGTCCGCGTCCTCGTCGTTCGGCGTCAGGCCGAGCTCGGCGAGCCGGGTCTCCCCCGCCACGTACCGCTTGCCGCGGTACTCCGGGTGCATGAGGTTGTCCGTGGACAGGATCCGGTCCAGCTCGGCTTCGTCCAGCAGCCCGCGCTCCAGGACGATCTCGCGCACGCCACGGCCCGTCTCGGCGGCCTCGCGGCCGACGACGTCGCCCTCGTGGTGGCCGATGACCGGGTTGAGGTAGGTGACGATGCCGATGGAGTTGTCGACATAGGCGCGGCAGACCTCCGGGTTGGCGGTGATGCCGGTGATGCACTTGGTGCGCAGGGTCGTCGCCGCGCGGCGCATCAGGCCGATCGACTCGAACAGGCACTGCGCGATGACCGGCTCCATGACGTTGAGCTGCAGCTGCCCGGCCTCCGCGGCCATGGACAGCGTCACGTCGTTGCCGAAGACCTTGAAGCAGACCTGGTTGACGACCTCCGGGATGACCGGGTTGACCTTCGCCGGCATGATCGACGAACCCGCCTGGCGTTCCGGCAGGGTTGATCTCGTTGAGGCCCGCGCGCGGTCCGGAGGACAGCAGGCGCAGGTCGTTGCACGTCTTGGACAGCTTCATGGCCGTGCGCTTGAGGGGCCGAGTGGGCGTTGACGTAGCCGCCGGTGTCGGAAGTGGCCTCGATGAGGTCCTTCGCGGAGGTGACCTCCAGCCCGGTGACCTCGCGCAGCGCCTGCACGACCCCTTCTGGTAGCCGGCCGGGGCATTGACGCCGGTGCCGATGGCGGTGGCGCCGAGGTTGACCTCGAGCAGCAGCTCGCCGGCGTGCGCGAGCACGGCGTGCTCCTCGGCAAGGTTGTTGCCGAAGGCGTGGAACGCCTGGCCCAGGGTCATGGGCACCGCGTCCTGCAGCTGCGTGCGACCCATGGTGATGACGTCGTTGAACTCGTCGCCCTTGGCGTGGAGCGAGTGTTCGAGCTCATCCAGCTCGACGAGCAGCGACTGCAGCGCGATGTGCACGGCGAGGCGGAAACCCGTCGGGTAGGCGTCGTTGGTCGACTGGCACTGGTTGACGTCGTCGTTGGGTTGACGACGTCGTACCGGCCCTTGGGGAAGCCGAGGTACTCCAGGGCCAGGTTGGCGATGACCTCGTTGGTGTTCATGTTGATGCTGGTGCCCGCGCCGCCCTGGAACAGGTCCGTGGGGAACTGATCCTGGCAGCGGTGGTTGACCAGCACCTGGTCGCAGGCCCAGATGATGGCGTCGGCGACGTCGGACGGGATGGTGTGGATGCGGCGGTTGGCGATGGCCGTGGCCTTTTTGACCATCACCATGCCGCGGATGAACTCCGGGACGTCGTTGACGGACGTGCCGGAGATGGAGAAATTCTCGATCGCGCGCATGGTGTGCACGCCGTAGTAGGCGTCCGCCGGTACTTCCCGGTCACCCAGGAGGTCGGTTTCGATCCGGAATCCGTCAGCCGGCGCCTTCTCGTTTCCAAATGTGCTCATGAGGTTGAGCATACGTGCCGAAAGGTGAAATGGCACGCGTCAATGCAGGTCGGATCGATAAAGTGATGGGAATAACCAGACCTCATCGTATTCATCGATGGGGGCGATGAGAGTCGCTTCGGTCATGGGTTGCCGCTTCCCCATCGAAAAAACGAACGGGGCCCGGCGCCTCCGAAGTCGGGGCGCCGGGCCCCGTCGGGCCCGATCGCGGGTGTCAGATTCGCGCGATGCGGATGTCGGAGGCGAGGATCGCCTCGGCGCCGAGGCCCGCGAGCTGGTCCATGATGGGGTTCGCGCGGTCGCGCGGGACCATGGCGCGCACGGCGACCCAATCCTCGTGGGCCAGCGGCGACACCGTGGGGCCGGACAGGCCCGGGGTGATGCGGGAGGCCTCGTCGACCTTGTCGGCGGTGATGTTGTAGTCCAGCATCATGTAGTTCTTGGCGTGGAGGATGCCGGTCAGGCGGCGCAGGAAGACGTTCTGCGCCTCGGTGACCTCGTTGTCGCGGCGGCCGACGACGACGGCCTCGGAGTCGCACAGCGAGTCGCCGAAGACCGCCAGGCCCTGCTTGCGCAGCGTGCGGCCGGTGGACACGACGTCGGCGATGGCGTCGGCGACGCCCAGGCGGATGGAGATCTCCACGGCGCCGTCCAGGCGGATGACCTCGGCCTCGATGCCGCGGGCCTTGAGGTCCTCGCGCACCAGGTTCGGGTAGGACGTGGCGATGCGCTTGCCCGCCAGGCCCTCCACCGCCCACTCCTCGTCCGCCGGAGCGGCGTAGCGGAAGGTCGACGCGCCGAAGCCGAGGGTGAGCACCTCGGCGACCGGGGCGAGCGAGTCGGCGGCCAGGTCACGGCCCGTGATGCCCAGGTCCAGATGGCCGTTGCCCACGTACACCGGGATGTCCTTGGGGCGGAGGAAGTAGAACTCGATGTCGTTGACCGGGTCGGCGACGGTCAGGCTCTTCGAGTCGCCGCGGCCCGGGTACCCAGCCTCGCGCAGGATCTCGAGGGCGGCTTCGGACAGGGAGCCCTTGTTGGGCACTGCGACGCGCAGCATGGTCGTGGATTCCTCCTGGTTGTGGGCCGGGGCGCCCCGGCCGCCGGTGATTGTCGCCGGGTGCGGACGGGTGCGCCGGTTCTCGCTTGCCGACGGCCACCGCATCCCCGGGGGCGGGCTAAAGGTACTTGTAGATGTCTTCCGGGGTCAGGCCGCGGTCGACCATGACGACCTGGAGCCAGTAGATGAGTTGCGAGATTTCCTCGGCCAGCTCTTCATCCGACTCGTACTCGGCGGCGAGCCAGACCTCGCCGGCCTCTTCCTGGATCTTCTTGCCCTGGAAGTGCACGCCGGCGTCGAGCGCCTTGACGGTGCCCGAACCCTCCGGACGCTTCTCGGACTTGTCCTTCAGCTCCGCGTAGAGGTCATCAAAGTTCTTCACCCGGCCCATCTTTCCACGCCCTCGCATTCGCGGCGACGGCGGGCGGCACCTCCCCGAGCGCGGCCCACGCCTTGCGGAGGTCGTCGACGGTCCAGCCGTCGAGGTCGCCGTCGAAGAAGCGGGCCGGCGGCGCGTACTTCGAGATGTCGTCGGCCGGCGGCGCGACGCCCGGCATCGGCGACCACAGCACGCGGCAACCGGCGTTGATGGCCGAGCGCACGCCGGTTACGGAGTCCTCCAGGGCCAGGCAATCCTCCGGGGCGGCACCGGCGATTTCGGCGCCGCGCAGGTACGGGTCGGCGGCCGGCTTGCCGTTGGGCACCTCGTCGCCGCACACGGTGGCGGTGAAGCGGTCGCGGCCCATCGCGTCGATGCAGTAGTCGGCGACGCGGCGGCGGGTGTTGGTTACGAGAATGACCGGCAGGCCGGCTTCGTGGGCCTCCTCGAGGATGGCCAGGACGCCCGGACGCCACGACACGCCCTGCTCCGCGATGAGCTGCGCCACGCGGGTCTCCATGAAATCCGATTCCCGGGCGATCATCTCGTCGGTGACCTCGACGCCCGCGAAATCCGCGCAGATCTTGATGGTGTCCGGCAACGTGTTGCCGATACACTTGGTGCGCACTTCCGGCGTCACCCGACGGCCGATGCGCTCACTGACGTCGTAGGTGGCAATCTCCCACAGATGTTCCGTATCGATGAGGCTGCCGTCCATGTCCCAAAGAATCGCTCGCACGTTTGGCCAGCCTAGCCGGGGTGTGCGCGAGGTGCCGGGCGCGACCACGGGCGGGGGCGGTGGCAGTGCAACCTGAGCGAACCAACTACGCGAGGGGTCCTTGGCCCTGGTCTCAGGGGCACACCCCTTAACAGGGCGTGACCAGGTGAATGTGCTTACAGTTGCTCCAGAATTTGGAAGAACTGCGAGCTGGTATACGCGCCTCCCAGCGGCTCGACACCGTCTTGGAAGACCATGTAGTAGCGGAACGCCTCGCCGGCCTTGGCAGCCCAGGTATTGCCCAGCTGGATCTTGCGACGTGAATCGTCGTTCTTCAGCTGTGCGCCCTTGGGCTCGACCACCACGACGGTTCCTCTGTTCGTCATGAGGATGAAGTCCGGGTAGTGGTTAATCGGCCCATTGATGCAGAAACCTTTACGTTCAATATTGCGATGCCACCACCGGATATTCTCCAGTCCGGAAAAACGGCCAGCGAACTCCATCTCATTGTTGTTCATTCGGTCTTCAGCCTCATACAGCGACCCGCCAATCAGCGAACTGCACTGAATCAGCTGAATCACGGGAGGGAACGTGAACGAGGGCTGGATGCCGATGTGGCGTGTTTCGATGTCCTGGTAGAATTTTTTGAACTTGTGCTCTTCGAGCAGGCCCCGGATCTTCGCGCGAATCTTCTCGGCCACCGCCCCCGGGTGCTCCTGGTAAGTCAACAACTCTTCGGCGCCGAAGTTATCGAGATCCGTTCGAATGTAGCGCCGCAAGTCCGAATAACCAACCTCGTTGATCGGTTGAGTCGCTCATAGATCGCGCTAGCCGCGCTCCGTTTTTGCGACTCGACACTGAGCTTGCTGAAGGCTCACGCATGAACCTCTGGTCAGCTGCCGTCATACGGAAAGCACGCGGAACATCGGACTTGTTCTTCACGTCGATGCGGAACATCTGCTCATCTGCAGTGGTCAGGTCAAGCTCGGTGTCTTTGTCCTGAAGCGTAAAATCAGCCGCCAACGCTGCATTATGCAGGAATTCCGCGCCGTCTGTTCCGGTGGAGAACAAAGCTGAGGATGGTGTCTGAATGAAGAACTGCGGCAGCTTCAGCTTCGCGACCTCATCACGGAATTCGTTAAACATCTGCGTAGTATCCACAGCATTCTCCAGATCCGTTGGAACGAAGCCGTCGCCAAGCTCTGCGGCGTCTTCGGCTTCTTTTTCGTAGTCGGACCCCTTTTGCTGAGCTTGTGCGAGCATGTTGGCTACGCCCGCAGAACCAGACGACGCTTCGGCCGGCCGGCTAGCCGAAGTACCGCGTTCTTCCAGGCCAGATGCAACATCGGTCTCGTCGAAGTCCAAGAAGTCCTCAGGCTCGGCCTCCTCAGATACGCGGGTGTCTGGTCGTGTAGCAGTATCGGACGGTGGGGCGGGCGGGTTCGTAGTATCAAGTTGGGCTTCGTCTGCGGCGCGGAACTCTCTCTTGCTAAAGCCCGCATTGTTGAGCCCGGCGATGATCTGGTTGAGCGTGGATTTGAAATCAATCGACGACGTCAATACATAGCTCATGTTCAACAGCGGGTTTCGCTGCAGGGTGGCGTGGGGCTGGCGGGCACACGCCCAAGAATCTGCTCCACATCCACCTGGCTGGTCTTATTCGCCAGCGACGCCAAGATGTAAGCGAAGGGACAATCCCAGCCCTCCTTGAGCGCGTTGACCGTGATGATGTAGCGGATCTCGCACTCCGGGCTCAGCAAATCAGCACCCTTCAGCTCATTAATGTTCGCGGTCTTGATCGCAATCTGTGCTTCCGGGATGCCCGCGGCCAACAGCTTCTCCCGCAACCGCTCAAACGAGGTAGCATCCTCACCCGTCTTCGGTTGGGCCTGGAACAACACGATCGGGCGAATGTAGCGCCCACCCTGCTCCTGTTGTTGGACGGCTGCTGCCTCAAGGGACTGCCGCAAGTCGATCGCATCGGTGATGACCTCTGCCAGGGAAGACCGGTTATAGGCAATCCCGGCAGCTTGACCATGTTCTCGTTCTTCAAGGCCAACGCATCAACATAGGAGATGATGTTCGACTGCTTCTTCGGCGTCGCGGTCAGGTCAAGAATCAACGCCGGGTTGAAGTTCACCAGCATCTCAGTGCTTAAGTTACTGGTGGCGTGATGGGACTCGTCGACGATCACCACTGGGTTGAGCTGGTTAATCACCTGGAACAGGGCTGTCTCGTCAGCGTTCTCAATCGGTTGCTCCGGCGCGCCCAACGCGGTCGCAAACGGTGCCAAATTCCCGTTGGCTTGATACGCCTTGCGGCCTTCCTTGCTGCGGGTCCGGAAGGAGTCATACGACAGCACCATCACCGACAATTGCTCGGCCACAGTTGCCGGGCTGAAGTTCTGGCCTGCGAGTAGTTCTTCCTTGGAATACACCTCCACGCGGCCACCATAATCAGCGTTCAATCGCTGGCGATACGGGTGCGAGGGATTGTTCAACGTTTCAAGCGTCTGCGTCAAAATCGCATCGGAAGGCACTAACCACACCACCGCGTGGCGGCGCACCGGTGGCAACGCATCAAAGATCGGCTTTAACCGAGGCACACGCCAGATACGTCTTGCCGCCGCCAGTCGGCACCTTGTAACACACATGCGGCACACCATCGATGATGTTCTGGTAACCCTGAATCCCATCCTGTCCCACGGGGATCTGGCGGGACTCCCAATACGCACTAAAGGCGCGGCCCAACGATGATTGTTCATTGAGATGGTCCAGGTAATCCGTCAGGTCGACGATCACCCGTTTTTAATACTTTTTCAGTTCCATGACGACTCTGCTCCTGTTAAAAGTGGGTGATGTCCCGAGGGATCTTCTTGAACGTGATGTTGTGCTTGACCAGCTCCTGCTCCGTCAACAGACAGGTGTCGGCGTAAATCACGTAGGCTTCTGCCTCGCACTCAGCGGGGATTGACGCCAGATATGCGCGATCCAGCACCGTGGGGTTCTTCGCATCGAAGGCAAAGAAGAACGACGTATCACTGCTCGAGCGCCCCAAGTAATCCGGGTGTTTTTGTCCAGCCTCGGCGAGCCAAGTCTCTCCGGTCTCGGTGAACCAGATGTACTCACGCACCCGAAGCAACGGAATCTCAGGATTCAGATTCCCGTCAACGAGTAGGGGCGCCCCCAACTCGTAGAACGAGAAACTCCCACCTGTCGGCCCAAGTAATGCTTCATTCATCTCGCTTATAACATGCTCGACGCGCCGTGCTGTCACATCCCAGGCGTAGTTCCCCATCTCAATAAGGATGAAAGTTCTACTTCCAGCATCAGTGCGATTGACTTCGAGGACAGCGTGAGCTGTGGTTCCTGACCCGGCAAAAGAGTCCAATACGAGCGCGTCAGGCTTGGTAGTTCGAAGAATCAAGTCTTTCATTAGATCAATCGGTTTCGGATATTGGAATACCGATTTCGACCCAAATAACTTGGTAATTTGGTCCCCGCCTCTTGTTGTAAAGAACTTCTTATCGAGCCAAATTGAGGGGATGCTAGAAGAGCTAGTTTCGTAGTTCTTTACTTCAAGCGTTGGAATGGCCTCATTCTAGTTTACTCTATAAGTTTGGAATTCGCCGGACTTAATTTTTTTAATAACACCGCCAGACAGGTACTGAACAGTCCACTCATTCTTCGTGCGGTCAGTGGAAGGAACAACTTTTATGTATCCCTGCTTCCAGTCGTTCAGCAGGCGCTCGGGAATAAGCCGCCACACGCAGGGAACTCCCTTGGCGGTGACCGGCCAAACTGCAGTACATCCTGTGGGAGCCTCTGCATAGCTAAAGGCAAAATCCTCAAGATTCCCTTGATAAGTTCCCCTCTCGACTCGCTCGGCTAGGGATGGGCCAACGCCTACAATAATTCCATCGTTGTTGACAAAAATTGGATAAGTCTGATTAGGGCGTTGGACTTGATTGAACGTTGCGAGGTTCATTCCGTGATACGCGGAGGCGTACTTCTTTTTAGCCTCCGTGAAAGGATTCGGTTGAAAGTCCTCCGGGGCAACAACTACCAAGTACTAATGGCTGATATTAAAGCCTTTTGACGGTTTTCCACCTGATGTTTGCACAGTTATTGGAAAGACCTGTTTTGTCGAGAATATTTCGTTAAGAACGTGCAAAAGATTTGCCAACTCATGGTAGCTGATGCTGACAGCCAATACTCCGTCCCTGCTCAGAAGCTTTTCCAACATTCTGAGCATTGGATACATCATTCATAGCCACTTGTCGTGACGGGTTAGGTCTTCGCCCTCCTTTCCGACTACTTCGCCAAGCCATTTCTTAATGCGGGGATCGTTGACGGCGTCGTTATAGACCCATCCTTCATTGCCTGTGTTGTAGGGCGGGTCGATGTATATACAGTCGACCTTGCCTTCGCACTTCGGCAAGAGCGCTTTGAGTGCTTCAAGGTTGTCACCGTGGATGATCATGTTCTCGGAGCCATTGTCGCATCGTGCTGGCCAGCCTCGTCGAAGGAGTATTTGCGGTCAAGCACCCGATAAGGAACGTCAAGGTGGTGGAGTGATTACTTTGTCTTTACCAACCCAGTTCAGTTCGGGCATTGGCGTCCTCCTTGGCAGGCCTAGTGTGTGCTAAACGAGTCATTCTGATGTGGCAGCGTCTTCAGTATGGAAAATGGGTCGATGTCGCAACTATGGGCCCCTGAGCGCCTGTAAGGCAATGTGTTGGAAGATCGTCCCAATCTCTAAGGTCCGTCGTCCACGCTACCTGCATGCTCATTGCTGAAGGCGTCGGGCGCGCCGGAAGGTTGGACGCATCGCCGGCGTGCTGGGTCGAAGTGTGGTTGCGAGGTCGGTTTCCTGATGAAATAGCCCCTGAATGCGTGTCGCGCATCACGTTAGGCTTCGTTAACTGTTAGCGTTGTCACAACAAAGACCGCGCCACCGCGATCGCGGTGGCGTACCCCGAACGGGCAAACGCACACTCACCTGCGGGAACGTGGGTGGGGGAAGGATGAGGTAGGCGTCGTGAAGCAAACAACCCCCAGCACCACCAACGGCAAGGCCAAGGCCCTCGGCGACCCCACCAAGGCCGACCGCATCACGCAGATGGGCCTCGACCCCGCCACGGAGATCGACGCTTACTTCGAGCACCTCGGCCAGGCCGACCCGGAGGAAGTGGGGCTGCCGGCGGCGAAGTCATTGAACGCTACCGCCCGACCCTGCACACCTGGGGCCCGTGGGGCGCGTTCCAGCACGGCGCTCCCCCGGCGGCGATCCTGACCCACGCCCTCCAGCACTGCCCCGGCCTGCCCGACGGCATGCGCACCACCCGCGTCGCCGTCGACCTGCTCGGCGCCGTGCCCTACACCGAAGTGCGCACCCGCGCGCGGATCTCCCGGCCGGGCAAGCAGATCCTCAAGGTGGAGGCCGAACTGCTCGCCGAGGACCGCAACGGCAACTGGCGCCCCGTCGCCTCCGCCTCCGCATGGCGCATGGCCGTGCTGGAGACCAACGAAGTGGAGAAGTCCTTCGCCCGCGCCATCCCCGGCCCCGACGCCGCCGACGATGGTGGGCCGCTGTACGAGGACTGGGATTGCGGCTACATCGACTCGATCGACATCGTCAGCATGGCCGACCCCGACGAGCCCGAGGGCCACCACCGCATCCACTGGGTGCGCACCGACAAGCCCATCGTCGACGGCGTGGACACCGACGGCGTCGAGTACCTGATGAGCATGGCCGACGTCGCCAACGGCGTGGGCGCCTCCCTCGACCCGCGCGACTGGATGTTCATGAACACCGACCTCGTCGTCCACCTGCACCGCGAGCCCGAGGGCGAATGGATCGGCATCTCCGCCAAGGCGTCCATCGGCCCCGACGGCATCGGCATGACTGCCGCCTACCTCTACGACCAGTGCGGCCCCGTCGGCCGTTCCATGCAGACCCTGCTGGTCAGGCCGCAGACGAAGTAGCGGGGCGGTACCCTCATCCCCATGGCCCTCTCCGACGTCGCGCGCAAGATGGAACGAATGATCAACCGGGGGGGAGGCAGCGCAAGACCGCCAAGGGATGGAAGCCCGCCATCAAGGGATTTTCCGGGTACGGCTCGGCGGATCGCGTGCATGTCCTCGGCCGCGTGCTCATGGAGGACCCGTATTCGGAGCCGGAGACGCAGATCCAGCGCGGGTGGCGGCAGTTCATCACCACGCAGGTCGGCGGTCACCCGGTGACCGTGCGCGTCGGCGACAAGGTGGTCCACTCGCGGACCGACGACAACGGCTACATCGACGTCCTCGTCCTCGACCACGGTCTGCGCCCGGGGTGGAACGACGTCGTCATCGAAGCCCGCGACGCCCGCCCCATCACGGCACGGGTCCTCATCGTGGAGCCATCCGCGCGCATTGGGCTGGTTTCCGACATCGACGACACCGTCATGGTCACGTGGCTGCCCCGCGCCGCGCTGGCCGCCTGGAATTCGTGGGTGCGCCACACCAACACCCGCAAACCCGTGCCCGGCATGGCCGAGTTTTACCGCGAGCTGCTGGCCGAGCATCCCGGCGCCCCGGTCGTCTACCTGTCCACGGGGGCCTGGAACACTTTCGAGACCCTGCAGACGTTCCTCGACGTTAACGGGCTTCCCGACGGGCCGATGTTGCTCACCGATTGGGGCCCAACTCCGACCGGCCTGTTCAGGTCCGGCCAGGAGCACAAGAAGGTCCAGTTGAGGAACCTCTTCATCGACTTCCCCGACATCAACTGGATCCTCGTCGGCGACGACGGCCAGCATGATCCGCTGATCTACGGCGAGGCGGTGTTCGAGCATCCCGACCGCGTCGCCGGCGTCGCCATCCGGCAGCTGTCAGCCAGCGAGCACGTGCTGTCGCACGGCACCGCGAACCCGCTGGAGAAGATCGCCACCGACGACGGCCACGGTGCGCCGGTGATCCAGGGCGCCGACGGCCACGAGCTGCTGCGCGAGTTCCGCGCCAAGCCGTTCCCGCAGGTGTCGGGCCGGGCCGGCCACGACGAGACCGAGGGGTAAGCTGGCGATAGAGGCGGGCTGTCGACGGGCACCGAGCGCCGCCGATGTTTGGCGGGGGCGGGCGGTGGTCGAAGGCTGCTGAGAGGCGGCCTGGGGGCGGCGATGTCCGGCAAGGGGCTGCCGGAAAGCGCTTTGTGTCCGGATCGTGGCCCCGCACAACGCCGGATCGGGCCCCGCCCAGAGAGTGAGAATTCAACACCGGCGATTTCGCGCGGCGAATTCCCGAGCGAGAACCGCGTAGTTGAGCTTTTCGGGCCCCGATCCTTCAACTTCGGCGGTCTGGTGGCGCTGCCGACCGCGCGAAAAACGCTGGTCTTGAATAGATGGGCGCTTTGACGGCCCTACAGCCGATGCAGTTTCCGCCGGCGTTCCCGCGCCCCGCGTGCAGGTGCCCATCACGCGCCACCGGCCGGTGCAGGTGCCCATCACGCGCCACCGGCCGGTGCAGGTGCCGCGGGCGCTTCTACGGCCCCTACTTCCGGTCGAAGTCGCTCAATCCCCCGCGCACCATCGCCACGCGCGCGGCATTGGCGATGGCCACGATGTCGATGATCTCCTGCGCCACCGCGCCCATGATCGGCGTGAGCAGGCCGAACACCGCCAGGATCATGCCGAGGATCGACAGGCCCATGCCGCCGATCACCGACTGCAGCGCGATCCGCCGCATCCGCGCGCCGATGTGGAGCAGATCATCGAGCCGCTCGAGCGAAGAGTCCAGCACCACCGCATCCGCGGCCTCGGCGGTGACGTCCGACGTCGCGCCGAACGCCACGCCCGCCGACGCCGCCGTCATCGCCGGCGCATCATTGATGCCGTCGCCGAGGAAAAGCGTCGGCCCCAGCTTGGTGCGCTCGCGGACGATCTCCAGCTTGCCCTCCGGGCTCACGCCGCCGTGGACTTCCTCGATGCCGACCTGTTCCGCCAGGCGGCGGACCTCGGCCTCTCGGTCGCCGGAGATGATCACCATCTTCCGCACCCCGTGATGGCGCGGCAGGTGCGCCACGAATTCCGACGCGGACCCCCTCGGCTCATCCCGGAAGGTGACGGTTGCGGCGTAGGCGTCGTCAAGCAGGACGATCGTCTCCATGCCCAGCGCGCGCTCGGGCAGCAGCGGCACCGAACCGGGGTCGATGTCCGCCAGGCCCTTGCGGTTGGTCAGGCGCAGCTCGCGGCCGCCGACGACGCCGACCAAGCCCTGGCCGGGTTTCTCCGACACCGACTCCACCGACTCCACCGGCGGCAGCGAAAGGCCGCGCGCGCCGGCGTCGTCGACGATTGCGGTGGCCAGCGGGTGCTTCGAGTACTTTTCGACGGCCGCCGCGGCCGCCATCACGTCGTCGCGGTCGAGTCCGGGCGCCGTCGACACCTCCGTCACCACCGGCCGGCCGTAGGTCAGCGTGCCGGTCTTGTCGAACATGAGGGTTCGCACACGGCCCACGTCCTCGAGCATCGCGGGGTTCTTGATGATGATGCCCCGCTTCGCGGACAACGAAATCGCGCCGATGATGGCCACCGGCACACCGATGAGCAGCGGGCACGGCGTCGCGATGACCACGACGGCCAAGAAACGCGTCGGGTCGCCCGAAATGATCCAGCCGATGGCGCCGAGCACCAGGGCCACCAGCGTGTACCAGCCGCCCAGGCGATCGGCCATGCGGCGCATCGGCGGGCGGTTCTGCTCCGCCTCGCGCAGCACGCCGACGATCTTCGCGTAGCGGGAATCGCCGGCGACCTTATCGGCCCGCACGGTCAGCGCGGTTTCGCCGTTGACCGCGCCGGAAATGACCGTCGAACCCTTCGACTTCTTCACCACGTAGGGCTCGCCCGTCAGATACGACTCGTCCATGGAGCCGTCGCCGTCGACGACCTCGCCGTCGACCGGGCACAGCTCATGCGGCAGGACCATGAGCAGGTCGCCGACCGCGGCGTCGTCGGCGTGGATGTCCTCGACCCCGTCGGCGATGGTCGCGCCGCGCAACCTGTGCGCCACCGACGGGCTGCGCTTGGCCAGCGCGTCGAGGGTGGCCGAAGCGCGCTTGGACGCCGGAGAGCATGAGCACGATGATCGCCGCGACCAGCCACTCCCCCAGCAACACCGCGGAAATGATGGAGACCGCGGCGAGCATGTCCGCGCCGCCGCGGGCCTCGATGGCCCCCTTGATCACGTCGATGGTCAACGGGATGCCGCCGATGACCACTATCACCACCAACGGCCAGTCCGCCGCCCAGCTCTCCAGCCCGACGGCGAACTTCAGCACCAGATGGATGGCGATGGCCGCCAGCGTGGCCAGCGCCAGCGCCCCGTCCCGCGAGGAAGCGAAACCGCGCAACGCCTGCCCCGCCGTCGGTGATCCGGCCGGGGCGCCGTCGACCGGCGCCAATGTCCCCGGTTTTGTGCCCATGTCCCCCATTGTGGACGAAAGAACCGGCCGTGACCAGGAAGTACGGGCTGCTCACCGAGCCGCAACCGTGGCTTACCTCATGGGTCGGCGGGCCGTCGCAAAGCGGGTGCGCGAAGCACCCGCGCGCAGCCCGCGGGCACGGCACCTACACGTTGAAGTACTTCGCCTCCGGGTGGTACAGCACGAACGCGTCGGTGGACTGCTCGGGGTGCAGCTGCAGCTCCTCCGACAGCTCCACGCCGATGCGCTCCGGCTGCAGCAGCTCGACCAGGCCGCGGCGCGACTCCAGGTCCGGGCACGAGCCGTAACCGAACGAGTAGCGGGCGCCGCGGTACTTCAGGTCGAAGAAATCGCGGGTGTCGTCCGAATCATCGCGGGCGGCGGTGGTGCCGTCCGAGAACGCCAGCTCCGAACGGATGCGCTGGTGCCAGAACTCCGCCAGCGCCTCGGTCAGCTGCACTCCGATGCCGTGGACCTCCAGGTAATCGCGGTACTCGTTGGCCGCGTAGATTTCGTTGGCGAAGTCCGCGATCGGCTGGCCCATGGTCACCAGCTGGAACGGCATGACGTCGACCTGCCCGGCCTCGATCGCCCGCTCCCGCGAGCGGATGAAGTCCGGGATCGACAGGAAGCGGCCGCGCTGCTGGCGCGGGAACTCGAACGTCACCACCGGCTCGGCGGTCGGGTCCGGCTCCTCGCCGTCGGCCGGCAGGGGCAGGATGTGCACCTTCTCCCCCTCCGACACCGCCGGGAAGTAGCCGTAGACCACGGCCGCGTGCTGGAGGATGTGGTCGGCGCGCAGGCGCTGCAGCCACGCACGCAGGCGCGGCCGCCCCTCGGACTCGACCAGGTCCTCGTACGACGGTCCGTCCTCCCCGCGGGTGCCGCGCAGACCCCACTGCCCCATGAACAGGGCACGCTCGTCAAGCGTGGTCAGGTAATCGTCGAGGGCCACGCCCTTGACGATGCGCGTGCCCCAGAACGGCGGCGTCGCCACCGGCACGTCCTCCGCGACGTTGGAGCGCTCCGGCACCTCGATGGCCTCGGCCGCGGCCTTCGCGGCGCGCTCGGCGGCGATGCGCTTGGACCGCTCGTGGCGCTCCTTGCGTTTGGCCTTGGCCTCTGCCGCCGCGATGGCCTCCGGGGAATCGGGCGCCGGGCCGGTGCCGCGCTTGATGGCCATGATCTCGTCCATCAGCCCCAGGCCCTCGAACGCGTCGCGGGCGTAGTGGACGTCGCCCTGGTAGATCTCGTCCAGGTCGTTCTCGACGTACGTGCGGGTCAGCGCCGCGCCGCCGAGCAGCAGCGGGAAGCGCTCGGCCACGCCCGAGGCGTTGAGCTCCTCCAGGTTGTCCTTCATCACCACGGTCGACTTCACCAGCAGGCCGGACATCCCGATGACGTCGGCCTCCGACTCCTGGGCGGCGGACAGGAAGTTCGCGATCGGCTGCTTGATGCCGATGTTCACCACGTTGTAGCCGTTGTTCGACAGGATGATCTCGACCAGGTTCTTGCCGATGTCGTGGACGTCGCCCTTGACCGTGCCGATGACCATCGTGCCCTTCGACCCGGTGGAATCCTCGGCGTCCATGAAGCCCTCGAGGTACGCCACGGCGGCCTTCATCGTCTCCGCGGACTGGAGCACGAAGGGCAGCTGCATCTGGCCGGAGCCGAACAGCTCGCCGACGGTCTGCATGCCGCGCAGCAGGTCCTCGTTGACGATCGCCAGCGGGTCCTTCTCCTTCATGCCCTCGTCGAGATCGGTCTCGATCCCGGTGCGCTCGCCGTCGATGATGCGCTGCGCCAGGCGGTCGAACAGCGGCATGGCGGCGAGCTTCTCGGCGCGCGCGTCCTTCGCGTCGGCGGCGGAGACGCCCTCGAACAGCTCCATGAACGTCTGCAGCGGGGCGTAGGAGCCGTCCGGGTGGTCATCGCCGCGGCGGCGGTCGTAGACCATGTCCAGGGCGACCTCGCGCTGGCGCTCGTCGATGCGGTTCATGGGCAGGATCTTCGAGCTGTGCGCGATCGCAGAGTCCAGGCCGGCCTCGATGCACTCGTTGAGAAACACCGAGTTGAGCACCTGGCGGGCGGCCGGGTTGAGGCCGAAGGAGATGTTCGACAGGCCCAGCGTCGTGTGGACCCGCGGGTGGCGCTTCTTCAGTTCGCGGATCGCCTCGATGGTCTCGATGCCGTCGCGGCGGGTCTCCTCCTGGCCGGTGGAGATGGGGAAGGTCAGGCAGTCGACGATGATGTCCTGCTCGCGCAGGCCCCACGTGCCGGTGATGTCGGCGATGAGGCGCTCGGCGATCTCGACCTTCCTCTCCTTGGTGCGTGCCTGCCCCTCCTCGTCGATGGCCAGGGCGACGACCGTGGCGCCGTGCTCGACGGCAAGTTCCATGATGCGGTGGTAGCGCGACCCGGGGCCGTCGCCGTCCTCGAAGTTCACCGAGTTCAGGGCGCTGCGGCCGCCGAGGTGCTCCAGGCCGACGCGCAGCACGTCGGGCTCGGTGGAGTCGAGCATGACCGGCAGGGTCACGGAGGTGGCCACCTGCGACGCCAGGGTGGCCATGTCCTCCCGGCCGTCGCGGCCGACGTAGTCGACGCACAGGTCGATCATGTGGGCGCCGTCGGTGACCTGGCCGCGGGCGATGCTCAGGCACTTCTCCCAGTCGGCGGCGAGCATCGCCTCGCGGAAGGCCTTGGAGCCGTTGGCGTTGGTGCGCTCGCCGACCATGGTGATGCCGGTGTCCTGCGTCAACGGCATGGTGGAGTACAGCGATGCGACGTCGTCGCCGGGGTTGGGGTCGCGGTCGGCGCGCACGGCGGCGCCCGGTCGGCCCAGTCGCTGGCGCCGACGACGGCGTCGCGGACCTCGGAGATGTGCTCGGGGGTGGTGCCGCAGCAGCCGCCGACCATGGACAGGCCGTAGTCCTCGACGAATCCGCGCAGCGCGGTGGCCAGCTCGGGGGCGGTCAGCGGGTAGGTCGCGCCGTTCTTGCCCAGCACGGGCAGGCCGGCGTTGGGCATGACGGACACGGGGATCGACGAGTTCTTGGACAGGTAGCGCAGGTGCTCGCTCATCTCGTCCGGGCCGGTGGCGCAGTTCAGGCCGATCATGTCGATGCCCAGCGGCTCCAGCGCGGTCAGCACCGCGCCGATTTCGGAGCCCATCAGCATGGTGCCGGTGGTTTCGACGGTGACGTGGACGATGATCGGGATGCGCTTGCCCAGCTGCCGCATGGCTTCCTTGACGCCGTTGACGGCGGCGCGGGTCTGCAGCAGGTCCTGGCAGGTCTCGATGAGGAAGACGTCGGCGCCGCCGTCGAGCATGCCCAGGCCGCATTCGACGTAGGCGTCGCGCAGCGTGGCGTAGGGCGCGTGGCCGAGCGACGGCAGTTTGGTGCCGGGGCCGATGGAGCCGGCGACGAAGCGGGGCATGCCGTCGCGGCCGGGGCCCATTTCGTCGGCGACGCGGCGGGCGATGGCGGTGCCCTTCTCGGCGAGCTCGCGGATGCGGTCCTCGATGTCGTAGTCCGCCAGGTTCGGCAGGTTGCAGCCGAAGGTGTTGGTTTCGACGAGGTCGGCGCCGGCTTCGAAGTAGCGGCGGTGGATCGTCTCGAGGATGTCCGGGCGGGTGTCGTTGAGGATCTCGTTGCACCCCTCGAGGCCGAGGAAGTCCTCGTCGACGTCGAGATCGAAGGACTGCAGCTGGGTGCCCATCGCGCCGTCGCCGATGAGGACGCGCTCGCGCAGCGCGGTGAGGAACGGGGAATCCACGTGATCGACCATGAGTAGACACCTTAGTCTGTTGTGCCCGTTAACCAGGTCTCGGGTGGTGCCCATGCTTGACGACGGCCCCCTCACCGCGGTCCGTCGTCGGGCAAAGAAGGTGCCGCGGGCTAGAACTCGCGGTTCGGGAGGTCGTAGTGCTCCTCGTCGAGACCGGCCGCGTGCGCCGCGTTCATGAGCAACGGGACGAGGGACTCTCGCTCCTCGGTTTCCAGCACCGCGTAGTCGTGCCGTTCGTTGATGGCGTTGAGGTCGGCGGTGACCCGCTCGGTGGCTTCCAACAGCGCCTCCTGCGACGCCGGCTCGCTCTGGGCGGACAGCGCGTCGAGGGCGTCGAAGTAGCGCTCGGCGGCGTCGCGGACCTCGGTGACCGCGGAAGCGTCGTAGGGCTCGATCCAGTCCGCGCGTTCCCCGTCCGTGAGGTAGGAACCGGTGGCGTAGGACTCGAGGTCGCCGATG
Organism: Hermatobates lingyangjiaoensis; assembly: GCA_026182355.1. NCBI lineage: Eukaryota > Metazoa > Arthropoda > Insecta > Hemiptera > Hermatobatidae > Hermatobates > Hermatobates lingyangjiaoensis. The sequence continues at coordinate 5,164 of JAPFBL010001348.1, read as the reverse complement.
ATCTCGTCGAGCTGCGGCTGGAAGGTGTCGCGAATCATGCGCCAATCATGCCCGCGCGTCGGCGGTTCCGCTCGCCGCGCGATGCGGCGGGGGCACTCGCGCCGGTGCGATCAGAGCTTCACGCCGAGCAGGGCGTCGAGGGCCGCGGCCACATCGGCGCCCGCGCCGGAGAACCGGGTGGCGGCGCCTGAGTCGCCGCCCACGCCCTCGCGCCCGTCCGAGTCATCGCGGCCCCCGAGTACGCCATCGGCCCACTCGTCGACCGCGGCCAGGGCCCGCGGGGTGTCGAGGTCGTCGGACAGCGCCTCGCGGATCGCGGCGATGACCCGCGCGGTGGCATCCTGCGCGGTGCCGGCCCCGGAATCGACCGACGCCGCAAAAGCCGCCCGGCGCCAGCGCGCCAACCGCTCGTTCGCCTCGGAGAGCACGTCGTCCGACCAATCCCGGTCGGAGCGGTAGTGGCCAGCGAAGACGCCCAGGCGGATCGCCGAAGGATCCGTGCCGGCGGCGACGAGCTTGGACACGAAGACGAGGTTGCCCAGGGACTTGGACATCTTCACGCCGTCCAGCGCGATCATCCCGGAGTGGACGTAATGGCCAGCCATGCGGGCGCAGCCGGTCGCCGCCTCCGCGTGGGCGGCCGAGAACTCATGGTGCGGGAACGCCAGGTCGCTGCCGCCGCCCTGGATGTCGAAGCCCGTGCCCAGGCGGTTGACGGCGATGGCCGAGCACTCGATGTGCCAGCCCGGGCGGCCCCGGCCGAACGGCGCGTCCCACGCCGGCTCGCCCTCCCGCTCGGCGCGCCACAGCAGCGCGTCCATGGGGTCGCGCTTGCCCGGGCGATCGGGGTCCCCGCCGCGCTCGGCGAAGAGCTCCGCCATGGTCGCCTCGTCGTAGTTGGACTCGTACCCGAACGTCGCCGTGGCGGTGCGGTCGAAGTAGATGTCGGGGTATTCGTCGTCAAGCTGGTATGCCGCGCCGGCCTCCAGCAGGCGGCCGACCATCTCGACCACCTTGCCGACGCTCTCGATCGCGCCGACGTAGTCGCGCGGCGGGATCACCGACAGGTTCTCCATGTCGGAGCGGAACAGGTCGATCTGCGACTGCCCCAGCTCGCGCCAATCCACGCCGTCGCGCTCGGCGCGCTCGAACAGCGGGTCGTCGACGTCGGTGATGTTCTGGACGTAGTGGACCTCGTGGCCGTTGTCCAGCAGCACCCGGTGGATCAGGTCGAACGTCAGGTACGTCGTCGCGTGCCCCAGGTGCGTGGCGTCGTACGGCGTGATGCCGCAGACGTACATCGTGGCGGCCCGCCCCGGGGTCACCGGCTTCGGCTCGCCATCCGCGGTGTCGTGCAACGCCAACGGAACGGCGTCGCCGGGGACGGTCGGAACGGACGGGATGGGCCACGAGTGCATGCCGGAAACCTTACATCGGCTGCATGACGCCGACGCCCAGGAGGATCATCACCAGGATGCCCACCGGGATGCGGTACGCCGCGAACCAGGCGAAGGAGTGGTTGGCTACGAACTTCAGCAGCCACGCGATGGCGGCGTAGCCGATGACGAACGCGATCGCCGTGCCCACCAGCAGCTGGGCGCCGGACGCGGCCTGCCCGGAGGAGGGGGCGAAGGCGTCGGGAAGCGAGAACAGACCCGACGCCAGCACCGCCGGGATGGCCAGCAGGAAGCTGAAGCGGGTGGCGACCTCGCGGTCGAGGTTCAGGAACAGGCCCGCGGAGATCGTGCCGCCGGAGCGGGACACGCCGGGGATCAGCGCCAGGCACTGGGCGAAGCCCATGATGATCGCGTCGCGCATGGACAGCTCGTCGTAGGAGCGGTCGCGCCGCGAGAAGCGCTCCGCCGCGATGAACACGAAGGAGAACAGCACCAGCACGGCGGCGGTGATCCACAGGTTGCGCAGGCCCTCGCGGATGAGGTCCTTGCCCAGGTAGCCGATGATCGCGATCGGCAGCGTGCCGACGATGACCATCCAGCCCATGCGGTAGTCGAACCCGCGGGCCTCCTTGTCGAACAGCCCGCGGAACCAGCCGGTGAGGATGGTCCAGATGTCCTTGGCGAAGAACACCAGCACCGCCGCCTCGGTGCCCAGCTGGATCACGGCGGTGAAGGAGGCGCCGGCGTCGGCGCCCCAGAACAGCTGCGAGACGATGCGCAGGTGGCCGGAGGAGCTCACGGGCAGGAATTCGGTGAGCCCCTGGACGATCGCCAGGACGATGGTCTGGGCCCACGTCATGTCGGACGTGCCGGCGGCGTCGGCGGCCGCGAGGAAGAGGGGGGAAGAAGTCACGGCGGACAGGCTACTCCCCCGCCGGGCCGATCGGGCAAGCATGCTTTGCGACGTCCGCGCCCGCCCCGTTCGGGGTGCGGGATCGGGTGCGGCCGGCACGTAGACTGGTGCCGTGCGACGACGACTATTGGGAGCGAGCGGGCTGAGGGTGTCGACCCTCGGGTTGGCACCGCCACGTGGGGTGCGGGGACGGGCCGGGATGAGGCGGCGAAGATCCTCGGCGACTTCGTCGACGCCGGGGGCACGCTGGTCGACGCCACGCCAGTGACCGGTTCGGGGTCGCCGGAGGACATGCTCGGTTCCGTGCTGCGGCGGCGGGGATTGCGCGGCGAGGTCGTGTTGTCGGCGGCGTCGGGGGTGGACCCCGGCCGGCCCGTGGGGCGCCGCGTGGACTGCTCGCGGCGGGCGCTGCAAGCGGATCTGGATGCGCTGCTGGAACGCCTCGGCGTCGACCACGTGGACATCTGGTCGGCCGGGTACTGGGACGCGTCGACGCCGCCGGAGGAAGTCGCCGACGCGATGGAATTCGCCGTGCGCTCCGGCCGCGTCCGCTACGCCGGGGTGCGCGGATACACCGGCTGGCAGTTGGCGGTGACGCATGCGGCCGCCGGGCGAATCCGTCCCGTCGTCGCCCAGCACGAGTTCAGCCTCCTGCAGCGCGGCCCGGAGCACGAGCTGCTGCCCGCCGCCGAGCACCTGGGCGTCGGCTTCATCGCCGGGGCGCCGCTGGCGCAGGGCGTGCTCACCGGCAAGTACCGCGACTCGATCCCCGAGGATTCCCGCGGCGCCTCCGAGCACGCCGACGCCGAGGTGCAGGACTACCTCGACCCCCACGGCGTCACCGTCGTCGGCGCGCTGTGCACCGCGGCCGAGGGCCTGGGCGTGTCTCCCCCGGCAGCGGCCCTGGCCTGGACCCGCGACCGGCCGGGGGTGACGTCGGTGCTCATGGGCGCGCGCACGAGGGCCCAGCTGCGCGAGCTGCTCGCCGCGGACGAGCTGGTGCTGCCCGGCGCCATCTGCGACGCGCTCGACGACGTGTCGTTGTAGCCGAAACCCCGGGTGGTACCGTCTGCAAGCGTGAGCAGCAACTCCCGCATCCGCATGTCCGTTGCCATCGCCGGCATCGCCGCCCTCGCCATCTCGCTGGCGGCGTGCGGTTCCGACACCGAGGGCGAGGTGGTCGAGGGCATGGGCAACGCGACGCCGGCACCCGCGGCCGGAGCTCCCGCCGCGGATCCGGCCGGCACGGTGGCGAAGCTGGACAAGAACGTCACCGGTGCGCTGGTCCTCGGCGACCGCATCCTGCTGCGCGCCGGGTCGGAGATCCTGTCCGGCACCCCCGACAAGCCCGCCATGAAGGTCAGCGAATCGACGCGGCCTGCGGCGACCTCGCCCCCGCCGGCAACGTCGCGGTGCTGCCCTGCCCGGACGGCATCCACGTGCTGGCCGCGGACGGGTCGGCCACCGCGGTCATCGGCCGCGGCACCGCGTACTCCGCGGCGGTCGGGCTTTCCGACGGGCGCATCGTCGGGCACAGGAGCGACTCCGACCGGGTCGACGTCTTCGGCGCCGACGGCGAGCACGCCGACGACTTGCCGGTCTCGCGCCACGGTTCCCAGTTGCTGTCCGTGCCGTCGACCCGCGAATCGGCGGTGCTGCTCGAGGTCAACCGACCGGAGACCTCGGTCCACGAGATCATCCTCGACGAATCACGCCGCGGCTCCGGCCTGCGCGCGGGCATCGGCGTCGGCCCCGCCGCGGTGGGCGAAGACGGCACCATCGCGGCCGTCGACGTCAAGGGCGGCCAGCTGCTGATCTACACCGCCGGCGACGTCGTCCGCCTGCACAACTCCACCCCGGTGCCGAAGGGCCCGTGGGCCGTGGCCGTCGATTCCGCGCGGAAGCTCGTGTGGGTGACCTCCACCGCCGACGGCGTGCTGACGGCCTACGACATCTCCTCGGGCACGGCCCTCAAGGCGGCGCAACTGCAGCTCATCGCCGACGCCCAGGCGCTCGCCATCACCCGGGACGGCGGTCTCGTGGCGTATTCGGCGACCGGCGCGGGCGCCCAGCATCTCACGGCCGGCGACGTCGGCAAGGCCCTCGAAGAGGGCAAGGCGGACCTGGATGCCGAGCGCAAGCTGATGAAGCCGCGCGAGCCGGAGGACCGCTTGCCCGCGGGTGCCGGCGACGGCGAGTAATCTCCCGTTTGTCGCCAGTAGATCGAGGGCCCGAGGAGCACCCGTGTCTCATCCCATCCGCACCGCCGCGTACCAGGCTTCCCTGAAGGCGATGTTCCAGCTCCCGCCGGAGCGCATCCACGTGATGATGAACGACTGGCTGGCACGGCTCCAGCGCGCCCCGAAGGTGCGCCGGGCGATCGCGCGGCTGCTCGTCGTCGATGACCCCGTGCTGCGGCAGACCGTGTTCGGCGTCGACTTCCCCGCCCCCTGGGGCTGGCCGCCGGTTTCGACAAGGCCGCCACCGCCGCCGATTGCTGGGCGGACCTCGGCTTCGGCTACGCCGAGCTGGGCACCGTGACCGCGCAGCCCAGCCGGGCAACCCGGAGCCGCGGCTGTTCCGGCTGAAGGAGGATCGGGCGATCCTCAACCGGATGGGCTTCACAACCCCGGCGCCGACATGGTCGCCGCGAATCTGCGCGATCGCCGGGGCGACGGCGTCATCGGCGTGAACCTGGGCAAGACCAAGGTCGTCCCGCTGGTCGGCGCCGTCGACGATTACCGCGATTCCGCCCGCAAGCTCGGCGATCTGGCCGACTACGTGGTGGTCAACGTGTCCTCGCCCAACACCCCGGGCCTGCGCGACCTGCAGGCGGTGGGACCCTGCGGCCGAT
>JAPFBL010001347.1:0-18279 GCA_026182355.1 Hermatobates lingyangjiaoensis | reverse complement strand
TTTTTTTTAGAGTCCACAAAAAACAGATTCAATGAGAACATGTTATAGAGAAATTTTTTTTTAATTTAAACTACGCGTTTCGAACACTTTGTGCTCATCGTCAGGTAAACATCCAATGGAAGGAGTTTATGTCCTACAACTGTTTAATGTTCACTTAAACAAGTTGTATTTCTATTTCAGGGTGACTATAGACTACGTCTTAAAAAAAAAACTATTGTACTTCCCCTCTTCTGTACTAAAGTACCCCAGCAGTTAGCTTCAACGCCTCCAAGAAGCTGAACACTTTTGCTGGTTCCAGCGGTAAAAGTTTTTCTATGATTTGTTGAGTGTCCTTAAGCACCTGCCTCTCTGCAGCAAAGTTGCCTTACAAGTTATCAGCAGGTGCAACTGTGGTACTTCTATCTTTGCAGAATCTGCACAAACCATCATTGATAATGTCCATTCAGGATCCCTAAATTTCGGGAGAAAGTAACTGGTGCCCTTGGGGCTCCGTTCATAATACAGTAACCCCTTTATCATCCATCTGTCGGCACGGCTCACATAACACCTTAGATTGGGGCTGGGATAAAAAGGAGGGGATTTGGGGATTAGGAAGGATGGGAAACGAAGGTAGTAAGGACCAGCCTCTGATCACCTTCTCCTCATCTTTCGTTTGTCCCTGCATATAGCAGGTTAACAGGGTAGCCTCGTGAAGGCCGAAAGTCGGAGGTGAGTGTTAGAGGCTATTAGAGGCGCTTAATCACTGTATTACTACCCCTTTGTGTAGATGAAATCGAAATTAATTTAAGCTGGCTTACCTGGCAAGTTGTCTTTAAGCTTTAGTGCATACAGACCTATCCATCATCTCCTGTTAACGCAGTTACTCCTTGACGGATAGGTCTCTAACCTATTAAACTCCAAAGACAACATCCCATGAACATATTTCTGATTAATATCATTTATTTAAGCTCTACATTAATACAATCAGGGCTATGAAGGTACTGTAGGTACTGTACTGTATGAAGTACTGTATGGTACTGAAGGTACTGTATGAAGGTACAATCGTTACTATGAAGGTACGAGGCCCAGGGCACTTAACCACTGTGGGGTCCCACTCATATTATTATTCAATGATCAAACCAAAATATGAAATGGAAAAAAAAAGGACTAAGATCTTTCAACCGTAACAAGTGATCTTCGTCTTCGGCAGAGTCAAAAACGCAACCGTTAGGATTTGACTCTGATGAAGACCATCTTTTACGGTTGAAAGATCTTAGCCTTTTTTCTCATTTCTTGTTGTAGTTTGAGCGTTATGTTATTATATATACTTTTTCGTTGGAAATACGATCCAAAACGGACAAATATAGTTCAATATAGACAAAGAAACATAGAGAAATCAAAAGAACACACTTACAGTCTCTAATTTTCTGTTTGAACCGTCTCCAACCGTCTCTGAACCAGTGCGCTTGGTTTCCCTCTCTTATCTCTCCTGAAGACGGTTCAAACCTCAAATTAGAGACTGTAAGTGTGTTCTTTTGATTTCTCTATGTTTCTTTGTCTATATTGAAATATATATATTAATAATTATAATATATATATATATATATATATATTATATATTAAAAATTGTTATGTATGCAGGTATTAGAAATATATATAAACGGTTGCGGCAACTGTTAATCTGACCTGTTGCCAACATGACAGATAACCAGTGAACAGGTTATTTGTCGGAAGCCCCTACCGTCATCCCGCGGGGCCTCCACAAGCGCGGAACCCAGGGCGGTTGCCCCGTTTCACCCTCGCTAAGGAACGGGTCTGATTGCAATAATTCACATCAGATGCAATTAAACAACAATCCTGACTCTCAGTTTATCCTTTGTGACTTGAGGCCGAAAAATTAAGTATAATATAATATAATATAAGTATAAGTATAATAATTGCATGATTTGCAATTACAGTTATCGATGTATCTCTGAAGTCAGTTCAAGTAAGTCGCACAGAAAAGTACCTTTGTAATGAACAATCAAGATGGTTTGCGATTGTCCAAAATAATTTCTTTTTCTGGGAATTAATTTATAAATACATTGGTAACTTGAGATACGAGCCGCTTCAAATATGATTTTTTCAGAATCTTAACCCAAATCCGAGCGTAATTTTGAAACACCAGCTTGTCTTGCGCGACGTTCTTGGAAAGACGGGAGCTTCTGGTTCAGACTTTTTCCGCTAGTTGGCGGTAGTACACCATTCATTTTTTACTGGTTTTAATAACTTATTTCTTTATTTCAGATTCCTAGTTATAAGGGTTTTTCACATTAAAATATACTGTACTATATAAAAAGATTTCACATAAACACGTGAAATAACAATCAATGATCAAACCACAATAAGAAATCGGTTAAAAAGGAGGGGGAACATTTTTCTTATTTCATATTGTGGTTTGATCATAGTATTTACGTATAAATTCCTTCCTACTTAGAAAACTTGTTTTTCAAGTTAATATCTCGTAATTTTATTTTTGTAGAAATTAATTAATTTAAAGTTGATTATTTCCTACGAAATAATAATAAAAAAATATTTCATAGACCTGGGGTAAGTATCTAAACTATGCAATAGGAGAGTAGTAGTAAAGCTATTTGTTAATTCTTACATGTGGATTTTAATCCTTGATAGAAATAATAAGCATTTTTCAGTAAAGTAAGTTACTTTTACACAATCTTCAATACTGTTCTGAAGATGACTCTATTTCTTTCATAGAACTCCTCTTTAATATTTTTAAAACTTCTAACAATACTAACTTCAAAGTAGTTTGGGAAGTTTAGCATTATTTTTAATTTCATATGCCAATTAAAAACTAATTTATTGAATTTATTACTAAATAATAAATAGATTATAGCTAGCGAGTTTTAATTTAATTAAAATATTTTTTAAAAAATTCTTAATTAATTGAAAAATTATTATTTCTAATTATGCAGAAATTTTCTAGCAAAAAACTTTTATCAAGTTTTCATCAAACCATCATTCTTTTTATCAACTTAATTCTGAATTCTAGCAAATAACTTTATTTAATTGAAATATTATTTCAAAGAGTGGAAGTAATTCTTTTGTATATTTTTTATTATCTTACATCTGGTTCACTCAGAGTCACTCTTTCTATAGAATGATCAAGCTTTTTTTTTTTTTTTGCTCGTTAATGATATCATAAAGTACTAGGTATTCTGACTTGAGTAATATGCAGTTTCAGTGTTGAAAAAGCAATGCTATAGAAATTTAAAGTGGCATTATACGATATATGCAATTAAACGAAATAAAAAGAGAAGTATTGTTATAGAAATGAAGTGTTTCATTTATAGAAAGTATTCAATTAAAGGTATTAACTATCAAGAGACTATTGAAATGTTTTCAACACATATGTTACCATTCAAATGTATCCATATATTAGTTTTAATTAAAATTTTATACTTTCAAAACATTTTTGTTTTAAAGAAATATAAAGCAATGAATTTGTTGAGCACATAAAAAATATGATTATTAAGTATTTTTAATTGTAGCCTTATATTTTTATTGATCATACAATTTCGCTGTTTTTCTGTATCTCAAAATTGTATCCACCCTTGATATTATATGCTCTTAATTATTCATTAATGAGAGAATGTATCCCTTTTCAGTGGTGTAGTAAAAGGAGGGGGTGGTCCTCTCCCAGGAGGTGGTATTTTGAGGGGGTAAAAATAGAATATAGGAAAAAAAATAATAAAAACTAAAAAATTCTAGATAACGTACTTCCTACAGTCAACATGTTTCAACTGTTTCCTAGAGCCATCTTCGGGATGATATATATATATATATATATATATATATATATATATATATATTGTTGAAATGTACCGCAGCTTCGGTATTAACGACTTTTAAACTAAGCTGTTCCAGTCTCCTAACAGTCTTACGAATATAAGGTGGTAATTCCCAAATGAGTTGTCCAAAGGACATTGACACACTTTTTTGAAACACTTAAATATATGTCAACAATTCAAATACAATTGAAAACTAACATAACTTACAAATAGTAGCCAATGGTCTTCTAAGTTATGTTAGTTTTCAATTGTATTTGAATTGTTGACATATATTAAAGTGTTTCAAAAAAGTGTGTCAATGTCCTTTGGACAACTCATTTGGGAATTACCACCTTATATTTGTAAGACTGTCAGGAGACTGGAACAGCTTAGTTTAAAAGTCGTTAATACCGAAGCTGCGGTATATTTCAACAAAGTATGCCTCCAAGAAGATTTTCTGCCAACCTATACTAATATATATATATATATTTATATATATAACTTCACTTAGTAAAACGAAACCCGATCCAAACCGGACACAGTAAGATTTCAAAATTTTATAGTATAATTTGTTTTTAAGGTAGTAATTGTTTTTATGTCTTATTTGTATAATACCGTTTTAAAAGGATTTTTCAAATGTAACATTTGTAAAATAATTTTTCAAAACTATTTTTTTTTTAAAGTTTGTTGAAAGTTTATTATATTTATTTGCGTTGCCAGTTAATTTAATTTAATTTATGATTTGAATTATACATTTTTTTTTTCAAAAATCTTTGGTTTTATTTGAGGGTGACTGTATATGTATACGAGTACTGTAATAAGATGAAAGTCAGGAATTAATAACAGTAATTTAAAATTAAATTCTCGATTGTAATTCCTTGAAAGTAAATTTTTTTTAAAGATTTTCTGGAATTTTTGAAAGTTACGGATTATTCAACTTGAGGAGGAGAGGGTGGTACCTCAAAAATGGTGTTGCTGAACATTACTGTTCCTTTTTTTTTTTAAATTTCCACTCAAGTGACTGGCAACTTAACAGGGGAAGTTAAAGTAGTTATTTATGCAAATTTATAATTGATTTAAAATGGGAGAAAAGCGTGTGTGAGTTCACGCTTGGTCAGACTAGACCAGGAGGAGAGTGAGAGAGAGAGAGAGTGAGTGAGTGAGTGAGACTGAACACTCACCCCCTGTGAGTCACAAGTGTTGGGGTAGGTCACCCTAGGGCGAGCACCCTCTTTCTAAAACTGAATAACTCCCTACGTCACTTCCATATGCCCCATTGTGTTCATCTGAAAGCCTAGGACAATGAAAACATTCGTAACACTGTTTCAAAACTGTTCACTAGAACATAAATTCATTCACACACTAGAATATCATTCACATGGTCATTTTGATAAATGATGCAAAAGATGAATTAATGCTACAGTTATAAAACACTGTACCAGCACCAAACTCTTCAATATGGTAGTTACTTCAGTATTTATAAATATATAATTTATATATTTATAAATAAACTCTTTTGAAGAGTAGGAAAAAGGAAAAAAAAACTTTTTCCTTTCAACATGTTACAGTGACCCACCACTAAAAACGTGTGTTGAAATTTCCTAGATATATTAAAAATTTCACCATCATTTACAGAAACTTACTTCTTGCTAAGTTTCTCTGTCTTTCTGAATATCGATTTCATTATTACATCTAAACTAGATAACATACTTCCTACAGTCAACATGTTTCAACTGTATGTATATGTAGCAACATGTATATATAGTTCACACAGGAAAGAGAAAACACAAATAAAGACACACACAAAAGAATATATGTATATATTCTTATACATGTATATATATATATATATATATATATATAACAGATTCAATAATATATCGACCGTTTGATAGAATAGGTGTGTTCTCTAATCGGGGTTCGGTCAATTTTCCAGGATAAAAAATCAAACTCTCGTTGCCAACGTTTCGGTTTTATTTAAAACCTTTTTCATAGGCCTACAAACAAAGGATAATAAGAAATCATATATCAACATCAAACATATACACAATATGAAAATGGATTGTTACAACTCATGAATATTACAAGCAGAAATATTTCAGAGATACATAAAACAATATTACTTACAGAAGTAAGAATTTTTTAACTAAGAAAATGAAATTTACATTATTTAAAGGAACAACAATGTTAGCCGGACAAAACCTTCGACTAGACTAATAAGATAACATTACAAATAACCTCAACACTGTTCACTCAAGGGAACTAAATAAAATCAAATTTCACTAAACCTCAGCACAACACTCCAGAATAAATATTACTTAAATTAGTAATATCACTTCTATGATTAATCGAACTTAGATCCTTTTTAATATATAACATCTCAAGTGTCTTCCTTCTTTGCTCATCTTTTTCCTTTTCTATTATAGTTGTATCTTCAAAATCGAACGTGTGACCTTCGTTTATTGCATGTCCAGCTAAGGCTGTTGCGTTACTTTTATTTGTTCTTATGGAATAATTATGTTGGTACAACCTTTCTTTGAGAAAACGACTAGTTTCACCATAGTAACACTTGTCACAGTCTTTACATTTGATGGCATAAATGAGGTTACCGAAGGAGTTACAAAGTGACCTCATTTATGCCATCAAATGTAAAGACTGTGACAAGTGTTACTATGGTGAAACTAGTCGTTTTCTCATAGAAAGGTTGTACCAACATAATTATTCCATAAGAACAAATAAAAGTAACGCAACAGCCTTAGCTGGACATGCAATAAACGAAGGTCACACGTTCGATTTTGAAGATACAACTATAATAGAAAAGGAAAAAGATGAGCAAAGAAGGAAGACACTTGAGATGTTATATATTAAAAAGGATCTAAGTTCGATTAATCATAGAAGTGATATTACTAATTTAAGTAATATTTATTCTGGAGTGTTGTGCTGAGGTTTAGTGAAATTTGATTTATTTAGTTCCCTTGAGTGAACAGTGTTGAGGTTATTTGTAATGTTATCTTATTAGTCTAGTCGAAGGTTTTGTCCGGCTAACATTGTTGTTCCTTTAAATAATGTAAATTTCATTTTCTTAGTTAAAAAATTCTTACTTCTGTAAGTAATATTGTTTTATGTATCTCTGAAATATTTCTGCTTGTAATATTCATGAGTTGTAACAATCCATTTTCATATTGTGTATATGTTTGATGTTGATATATGATTTCTTATTATCCTTTGTTTGTAGGCCTATGAAAAAGGTTTTAAATAAAACCGAAACGTTGGCAACGAGAGTTTGATTTTTTATCTGGAAAATTGACCGAACCCCGATTAGAGAACACACCTTATATATATATAATATTATATATTGAGTCGTTATCAGCCTTTGGAGCGATTCACTTCTTTTCCTGAAGACGAGGACATCGAAATATAGTAGTGAGTTCAGTGATTTCCTTTCTATGTGTTCTTTTAAAATTCTAGTTTATATATATATATATATATATATATATATATATATTGTTGACGTGTCAACAAGAAATTGGTCAATGCAGAAGCTGCTGCTTATTTTATTATATATATATATATATATATATATTTATATATATATATATATTTATATATATATATATAACACAAGATTTCACAATAAACACGCGAAATAACAATCAATCATCAAACTGCGATATGAACTGGGAAAAAAAGACTAAGATCTATCAACCTTAAAGCGGTCTTCGACAGAGTCAAAAACCCAACTGAACACTAGATGCAGAAAATATCTGGTGAGGAGCTGAGAAGAGTGGGAGAGAAGAGTGGTATTTTAAAAGGGTGAAAGTGCAGGAAAGGACTAATATCCAGAAAGGGATGTTTGGGGAAACAAAGGAGTACAGTAAGAAAAAGTAAAAAACTATCCGCTAGCTGTCAACCCTCTTTGAAGAGGCTATTGCCCTCGTTATACCGAACCAAGTTTGAACAAACCGTTACTAATGTTTATAACATTTAGATCATTTAAATTTAATCACAGAGGATTTGATAATATTCCTTAACAATAACGATTTTTCATAGGTAATAAATAAAGCTCCTGTCCAATCAAGGCACTATTTTTATAAGGCACTACTTTTTTCCTGTCTACTTACGTTGTATTGGTGTTGCTCTATACGTGTCTTTATAGATTTTCCAGTTTGACCAATATAAATTTTACGGCAATTTGTGCACGAAATTTTATAAATACCACCTCACTCCAGTTCCCTGGGTGAGTTTTTTTTATTAACATATTGCCTACGTTATGACAATTAGAAAACGCTATATTACAATGAAGTTTATGCACAGCCTAGGAGAGGGTCCTAATGATTCAGTATACGGTAACACTAAAGAATTAAGACAATGAACGGGGGCTCTGTTGAAATATTACAGAAGGTATTTTTAGCACCCTTTAAAGCTAAGTCGATATAAAAGGAGGGGTATTTTAATGATAGGGCAATTGACCTAATATAATTTAATTTCATCATTAAGGAATTCAGGGGAGTAAACTCTTAACGCCCTCAAAAATATATTTCTAAAAACAGAAATTTTATCATTTCTTGGATGGAAAGAATAAAAGTGAACATATGCAAGTACATTCGTAGGTTTTCTATATACACTAAAGCGTAACTCTTTAGATAACCTATGGATCAGGTCATCTAAGAAGGGAAAATTACAATTTACTTCTTCTTCCATTGTAAACTGGATTGTCAGCACTAATGAAATTTATTAGAAAAGCATCTTTATTTATAGCTTTTAGACGATCTAAGGTACGCAATACGAGTTCAAAGTCGAACTCGTATTTACACAGAGTAAAGAAACACACTTACACACTCTATGTTCGTATGTGTATTTCTTTATTCTGTGTGTTACTAATGAATTTCTAGCTTAAAGAGCTAACTTTTTACTTGATGTTGTAATTGCAGAATACTTTATGATTTCTTTGTTTATGGTTTTTGTTGTTTATAACGAGATAAACATAGAGGAAGTTGATTTGAAGACGGGGGGATTGAAAATTGATTCGTAAATCATCTTTTGTTTTATTCAAGTCTCCCGCTTTCTCTCACGAAGTCATAGTCATCTTTGACTTAAAGAACATAAGTTATGAAATGGCTCAATTTATTTGCATTCAATGCAGATTTGACATTTTCATATCGTAGTTCAACTTACATTTCAAACGTAGTTTCAATATCTCACGAGCTAATCATAATGTTAATTAAAAAAAAAAAAAAAATGAAAATTGCTATTTTTAATAATTTGTAATGGATGACGTACAAATCAAATATTATTTCTGTTTTGTTCAAATATTATTTCAAAATTCATTTGACAGGCAGTCCTTTGTATCAATATAATTTATCAATCAGTGACGGGATAAATTATAGACTGATGTTAATATTTTTAATGTCTTACGATCTACCAATAAAAAGGAAAAAAAATAAAGTACATAAGAAGTGTAAATATCTGAAGATATTTATTTTTATGTTATTTTATTAGTTTATATCCATTATTATTGTTTTAATAATAAGCCAATAAGAATTCAAACATACCGTCTTTTTCCGAAAATAAGACGCTGTTTTACTTTATTTTTAGGTTAAAATTCATGCTAGGGCTTATTCTCGGGGGAGGGCCTCAAGCACATTAAGTTTATTTACATATTTTTGTTTAATATTTATTTTTATATAGAATTTAAATTTATTCAATTATAGTCATGTCATCTTCTGGAATATCGTCATAAATTATCAAAATTTTGAATTCCGTTCTGATTTTCATCCAAATCTATTTCCTGTAGAATCATTGGTCTGAATCTCTCATGTCTAGCAATATAGCTATACTTAAATGAATACTTCTTGTCTAAGAAGCCTCGTTGAAACGAACTTTAGAGGTAAAAAGGAGTTTCTTGGAATATTTTTTTTCAAAGAATTTTCTGAAATATTATGACAGCTAGAGATACCTACTACATTCAACAGCAATTTTTTAACGAATTATATTTTTCACATTATCTTAACTAGGGCCTATTTTCAGGGGAGGGTTTATAGTTCAATCAGACTAGGACTTATTATCGGAATTTTCAGGGGATGTCTTATTTTCAGAAAAAAACTGTATAACAACCGAAGCCAATAAAATTTTAAATACGAGCATACCTGGGTTAGTTTAGGTTATGTTACAGTGAAAGTCCCACGAGAGAACACCCATAGGTCGAAAATTGGCCCTTTGTGATACCACATAATGTGCATTCTGCTACTGGAAATCAAAATTATGCCTAACTTATGTTACGGTTTGATAATATGAACATTTATACATTTATATTTGTTTATTTGAACAGTATCATTTATTCTGAGGTAAAATTGATAAACAAACAAAAGTCTCCACACAAATGAAGTTTTATTCAACAACAACAGAATTTACCTCAGAATGAAGTAAATACCACACAATTACGGATTGTACAACTAATGAATACCATTTATGTAATAATTTTCAAATATTATTTATATTACAAAAGTTAACAATTTTTTGTTTTCAATTATAACTTTTTGAGTCTACATAAAAATTTTTTTTTAGTATGCGTATTTTTATTTAATTTTTTTGAATTGACTATTAACTTTACTGCACTTAGAGACAATTTTTCTCTTGCACAATATCAAAAATATGAAAATTCTTTCGAATTTTGGCCCTACTGTATACTAATCAGTGAAGAGATGAATTATAGACTGATGCTAATTTTATTAATGTCGTGCGATGTACTAATAAATCCTTGTCCATCGATTCGTAAACTGTGATCTACATTTTGAGTATCCCTACTCTATTACGTCTTTTCTAACTTTTCGGTAACTCTCGTATAGAATTATACTCTCGTATAGTATGACTACGAGTTGTAATTTAATAAAAAATTCATGCTATAGCCATATTCCAATATTTTAAATACCTATACATCAACTTAGATTTTGACAAAACATATGTTTAAAATAACAATATCATAATGACAGCATTATTTATTATGAAGAATATGCTTATTTGTAAAGAATTAATAGTATTAAAAATAAAATTAAAAAAAATGGTAGGGTTTCATTTGAAGAGAAATTTGTTATATAAATTCTTTCCTAACAAATATGATATTGCCAAAAAAAAATTTTTTTGATTGTGACTAAATTAATTATAAATAGTAAGAAGCTAATAACCGTGCGGAAGGTGGTGGGTGGTCTCTTGTTTGTTCGACAGCATAATCATTTAAAAGGAACGTTTTATGCAGCACACATTACGTATATTATAGAGGAGAGGCGAATCCACTTCAATATATTTGCTTGTTTAGTGTTTCTTTCATTCACTTTGCCTGTTACGATACAACATGAATATTAATTCTTTACTTCAACGTTAACAATACAACGAAATACTGAAACCTTTCTTTTGTTTTTAATCCAGAGTCACAGTTTGTTTCATTTAAGCATAACTTTTATTTTATTAACAATGATAAACATTGAAAGAATTTCATAATATAAAAAGAACATAAGGAAACTTTCAATTCCTTACAAACCTAGAAAAAAATTGATGTATATTTCAACAATATACACATTGTAGGGTAAAAAAACTAATGAAATTGTCTCCACATATAAAAATTTAATGGTATAAACAACGCGTTTCGAACACGTAGTGTTCTTCCTCAGGCATTAACTAAAAAATACAATGTCATCAGAGAGTTATATATGTGGAGACCATATCATTAGCTTTTTACCCTACATTGAATAAATACCACATAATAACTGATTGCATTACGTTAGAACAATATATATTTATATATGAACATTTTATTCAGTTGGGTTTTTGACTGTGACAGTTGCAAGATCTTAGTCTTTTTTTCTCATTTCATATTATGTTTTGATCATATGGACATTTGTATATGTATATTTGTTTATTTGAACAGTACCTTTATTTATATACATTTATGTAGTAATTTTCAAATATAACTTTTACTATATAAAGTTAATAATTTTTTGTAGTATGCTTATTTTTATTTCATTTTATTGAATACTATTTTTTTTTAATAAGACAAATAAATTATTTCACAGGAAACGTGTAAATTTGAGACGCTACTATACTCAATTTTCATTACATTCTTAAATTAAGAAGATACGCTTCTACGCTTCTGATCACAATTAATACTCTAAGTTATTCAATGTAATTAAAGAATTAATAGAATTAAAAATAAAAATAACAAAATGATAGGATTTAATTCAAAAAGTAATTAAATTTGTTATATAAATTTTTCCCAACAAAATATCATATTGCCAAAAAAAAAAAAAAAAAAAATCAGACGTTAAGCATCATACATACGTTTGTTCATATTGTATGATTTTTTTTTTGTAAATTTACTGAATGTAGTGTTATGATATATATAACTCGAGTCCCAGGAGTTAGTGGAATATTTCTAGTTCAGTAAAAATGGTTTTAAAGCACTGACTTAAAATAGAAATCATTTTGTAGTGTAGTTATTGAAATAGTCAAACGAAGATTATGCACAAGCTTTCAATCCTGCCACCAACCTTCCTCAACCTCACTGAACAATCACTAACTATTTTTTCAACTCATGACTAAAAACATAGAAAAGTATGACTAACAAGACCACATGACCGCAAATACGATATAATTACTGTATAGACGATCTTAATATCTGATATGAATTACTAACAGTCCAAGTTATAGTAGTAGAGTAATCAAGCAGTAGAAGGTCTCTGGTCTGGAACTGTTAGTTATGACGTGCACTATTCGTTGGTTGTTCGAAACGATGATTATAAGCAGTAATTCAATTTCTATGAATGAAAGATGTTTATAAGGTGTTTGAAATGTTGAGTAAACGTGATTTAAGGTTTGTAAAGTGCTGCTGGTTTGAAGCCAGTAACAATAGGATTTGCGGGATTCTGAAAGCTTTTCAACTCGTCTAAAACACTATAAAGGGATAGGTTGTTTTTGGTCAGAGTGTGTGGAAGTGAAGCCCAGTTCCATATACATCCGTTTCCTGCACCCCTCCCTTAACCTAATAATAGAGGCCCCCTTCAGCCTGACTCACCATGCTGTTTTGGCCTCCGGCCTAATGAGTGCCTCTTAAAACGCACTCCGGTTCATACCGCATTCCAATCATAAAAAAAAAAATCTCTCAGACAAATATTGTTTTTATGTTCACTTTCCTTTCGTATTTCATATACGACATTTTCAGCAGGTCCAAGAATTCTGTCGCTTTTGAAAGGCTATATTCTCTTGTTGTGAATGGAGTTAAAATTTCGTTCAATTTTTTTAGCCAATTTATACGTTGGTATTTGACTTATGATAGATCGTATGGGATTACCTGGCTTCTGATTTTTTACATTTTCATAGCAATAACCTAAGTCGAAGTCACCCTTAAGGAGAGGAAAAGTGGTTTCATTGTTACGTTTATCAATCCTTCTTATGATTTTGTTCCCTTGTTTTTTAATATTTTCAACGGGGTTCTTCTAAATTTAGTACTATCACTGAGAATATCTTTGATTTTATTTTAATATTCTTCTGTGTTCATGATAACAAAGCGTGATGTCTTATCAGCCTTTCTAATTGTAATTGAAGTGTCTTCTTTCAGTGTTCTAGCATCATCTTTATGCCGTTTCTTTAAGATATTGGTTTTATAGTTACCTCGAGAAATCTTGACCTCACTCTGTCTTTCATATCGTATGCAGTGAAGTGCATAATGGTTCCCTGAGCAATGACAATCCAGAGTCACAGTTTGTTTCATTTAAGCATAACTTTTATTTTATTAACAATGATAAACATTTAAAGAATTTCATAATATGAAAAGAACATAACGAAACTTTCAATTCTTAACAAACCCAGAAAAAATTGATGTATATTTCAACAATATACATATTGTAGGGTAATGAAATGGTCTCCACATATAAAAGTTTAATCGTAAAAACAACGCGTTTCGAACACGTAGTGTTCTTTCTCAGGCATTAACTAAAAAAATACAATGTCATCAGAGAGTTTTATACATGTGGAAACCATTTCATTAGCTTTTACCCCTCCAATGAGTAAATACCACATAATAACTGATTGTATTACGTTAGAACAATATAAATTTATATTTAAACATTTTATTCTGTTGAGTTTTTGACTCTGACAAAGACCGCTTGTTACAGTTGCAATGTAATGAAAATTGAGTATAGTAGCGTCTCAAATTTACTTCGTTTCCTGTTGTAAGGTAAAAAGCTAATGAAATAGTCTCCACATATAAAAATTTTATCGTATAAACAACGCGTTTCAGACACGTAGTGTTCTTCTTTATATGTGGGTACCATTTCATTACCTTATTACCCTCCAATGAGTAAATGCCACATAATAACTGATTGCACTACGTTATAGAAATAGTGTAAACTATTCATTGATTTCATTAATATAAAAAGACGAGTCCTATTCCAATTAATGTTTCTAAACTACTTTACCAGTACGAATGTAACGCATGGAAATGGAAACGAATGCTTCCGAACTAATTCTACAGAACGCTATTGTTTAAGGTTTAATTCCAATGGTTATAGAAAAATCGAAACCTTCCTATTGAATAATTAATTCAAACAACTAAGAGGATTACAGTTTCATTAATACAATGACAATCCACTGGCTATTGGAACAAAAGCCATATTCTTCTATAAGAGATTGTTTCGTAACACGAAATCTATACTTACGCTTTTCCAAAATTTCATTATTTTTATTACCTATTATTATATTGATATAGCTTCTCGACCACTGATTTTTCAAGTTCTTGAGGATTTTGGCCATAATCAGGAGTTGAATTTTTATTACTAAAATCCTGAAGAACCTCTTCTGTGATCTATTATTATATTTATGATCTATTATTTTTAAAAAATTAAATCTTCCACCGACAACAGTTTTAAATTATACTGAATAGCTGGCTTTGAATTTGATTTGAGTACGTGAAACTGGCTAATTACTAATATATTTTTTCTCAATATATATTCACAGCAACCTTATAACAGAGTACAGCACGGAGGAGAAAGATATTACTCGCTCAGAGTGGATTGGTATATATGATTTTTGACAAAGGAAAAGAAAATGGAGTTTTGTTAAATCTAGGAAGCAATGAAAATCCCAGTATTATAATTTTATAAGAGACCAAAAATGTAAAACATGATTCAAAATTGAAAACACTCTTTGTAGAATAAGAAATGTAATTATCCGACATCTTAAACTAAATATTATCTTAAAATGGTATTTTTTCTTAGTTGTTTCTGAAATTTTTCAGACAAAATATGAATATTTTCAAGTTATATATGGGAAAATTTGTCTTAAATATTCAATTTAGAAGGAGGTCAGGTAAACTATGTAACAGATTCACTGGCTACTGGAACAAAAGCCATGTTCTCTTGTAAGAGAATATTTCGTAACACGAAATCTACACTTTCTCGTTTCAAAAATGTTGTTACTGCTGTAGTTATACTAATGATATTATATGCATAAGTGATTTGATATACAAAAATAAGTATATATATATTGATAAATGATCAAACCACAATAAAAAAATGGGAAAACAAGACTAAGATCTTTCAACCGTAACAAGCGGTCTTCGTCAGAGTCAAAAACCCAACTGAAGCACTCATGTTCTCTGCATCTAGTGTTTCAGTTGGGTTTTTGACTCTGACGAAGACTGCTTGTTACGGTTGAAAGATCTTAGTCTTGTTTTCCCATTTTCTTATTGTGGTTTGAGCATTGTTTGTTATTTCGTGTGTTTATGTGAAATCTTTTTATATATTGATAAGTGGATCAATCACTATCTGTACAACCAGCAGGAATGAAAGGGTAATAAACATCTCCAATTTATATTATACCTAAATGGAACATTGTATATTATATATCCAAGAAGTATGATATTATGTTTACTTATAGTAAAGTTGAGTGTAGGCCACTATAGATTTTTTTTTTAAATAATTTTTGAAAATAAATGTAGAAATTAGATCAAATGATAAATGATTTATAGAAATGCGAAGTTAGAGGTTGACTTTTTCCAGTCAAATGGTTTCTACCAAAGTACACTCAAGGATAACGTGAAACATGTTTTTTCAAAGCGTTATTGGGTAGAGAGTGAGAGAGAGAGAGAGAGAGAGAGAGAGAGAGAGAGAGAGAGAGAGAGAGAGAGAGAGAGAGAGAGAGAGAGAGAGAGAGAGGGTGAATATTTAAACAGTGATGAATTGCCTCAAATGTATTTTTAAAGAAAACGTTTAGTTAGTGATGGGTAATTAGTGTGTCCCCTTCTTTGCTCTTTGGACAGAATGTTTGAATTATTTCTTAGTTACATTTTTTTTTTTAAAGAAATATTAATATTTTTTTGATATGCTTATGTTTTTCATGATGCTAGTCTGTAAATGGAGTTTGTTTTTCTTATTCAACATCTTATCGATAACATAACATTATAATTTTTTTCTTTACTATAAATTTGAGTACTTTAATTAAATTACCTATCATTATAGAAGGAAACAGAAGACATTTCTGTGTTTTCAAATCTTGCATTCTGAGTTGTACATTTCTCCTCCTCATGACGAAGGATATCACAATATCATTATGATTTTATATATTTGAAATATGAACACATTAGTGTGGTCGTTATCAATAAATGTTTAACGCACTTCAAAAATATGTCATATAGGTTATGTGCTTTGATATACATTTGATATAATCAAACAGGGGAGCGCGTGCTATGGGAGAGTAATTGGTCAAGAGAAAGAGAAAGAGAAAGAGAAAGAGAAAGAGAAAGAGAAAGATAAAGAGAAAGAGAGAGAGAGAAAGAGAAAGAGAGAGAGAGAGAGAGAGAGGTGAGAGAGAAATGAAATTAATATATTTCGGAAAAGTTCTACAATTTGTTCAAAAATAGATATTTGTTTAGTAATAATAAGTTCGTTTGAATTACATTAATTAGTAAGTACAGTGTTACTTCGGGATACGAGTTTAATTCGTTCCGTAATCTTGCTCGTATGTCAATTAACTCGCATCTCAAAGCAATTTTCCCCCATTGAAATCAATTGCAATGCCATTTAATCCGTTCCAACCCCAAAAATGCTTACCCCTAATTGTTTTTGTTACGTCATTTTTAATAAGAAAAAATGTATTTATAAATAACAAATATTGTATATTAGACATAACTTAAATGCTACTGTATGCTTAATTTTAGTTACTGCTTTTCTCTTCACTGGTCTTTGCCTTTTTCGCAGGATTAAAAAAAAAACTGTCCAAGGAGGTTTGTTTCTTCTTCCTTTTCAAAATGCTAGGAAACTTGAAAAATTAAACAGAAAAAGGACAAAAATGAAAATCGGCATACTCTTTAATAAAACATGTTTAAATGAAGGTCTGCTCCCAATAGATATATATATATATATATAATATATGTATATATAAATGATCAAACCACAATAAGAAATGGGAAAACAAGACTAAGATCCCCCAACTGCAACAAGCGGTCCCCGCCAGAGTCAAAAACTCAAAAATCCAGTTGGGTTTTTGACTCTGGCGGGGACCGCTTGTTGCAGTTGGGGGATCTTAGTCTTGTTTTCTCATTTCTTATTGTGGTTTGATTATTATATATATATATATATATATATATTATATATATTATATATGAGTTGCAGTTTGCTTCTCAAAGCCAGTACTTTGTATTTTCTTCCTAATGACGACGGATGTCGAAATATTGAAGTAAGTTTCTGTAGCGACTTTCTCTCTTTCTTTCCCATTTGTTAAAGTACATATATATATATATATATATATATATATCCCATGATAAACGGAAACGGTCCAGCAGAAGAGATTACACTTCAAAGAAACTGTGACACATAGACAAAAACATAACATGGACTCTCTTGATAAGGGAGTCTTTGTTATGTTTCTGTCATGTGTCACAGTTTCTTTGAAGTTTTATATATATATATATATATATATTATATATATATATATATATAAAGCTTTCACATAAACACGTGAAATAACAATCAATGATCAACCCACAATAAGAAAACGGGAAAACAAGACTAAGATCTTTCAACCGTAACAAGCGGTCTTCGTCAGAGTCAAAAACCCAACTTAGTCTTGTTTTCCCATTTTCTTATTGTGGTTTGATCATTGATATATATATATAATATATATATTATCGGTAAATTAATACTGAAAAATAAAATATAAATAGGATCGAATATAAAATCATAAATTATAAAAGTTCTATATTTTTACGAAATACTATCAGTCATCATTAATGAAATCTAATAGAAAATACAGGATAAAGCTTAGGAGTGGTTTATTCAAATTAGATTCAATGTAATCCCGAGCAGTGGCAGTGGTTGAAAGTTTTACAGCGGGGCGTAGTTAGTGTTTTATTAGTTCTACCCCCCCCCCCCCCCCTGGTCACCCTGTTCGGCCCAACTTCTTTTTCTCACTCCCTTTACTTTATTCT
>JAPFBL010001346.1:12500-18063 GCA_026182355.1 Hermatobates lingyangjiaoensis | reverse complement strand
ACCATAGAAAATACTATGAAAATTATAAAATTTATCAAATTCTTCAAACTGAATATATGGTTTGGCTAACTATAGACAAATACTATGAAAATGATAAAATTTATCAAATTCCTCAAACGTACTACATGTTTTGGCTTGCCTTACACAAATACAATAAAAATGATAAAATTTTTCAAATTCCTCAAACTTACTATATGTTTTGACTAAACTTAAACAAATACTATGAAAATGATAAAATTTATCAAATTCCTCAAACTTACTAGATGTTTTGACTAAACTTAAACAAATACTATGAAATTTATAAAATTTATCAAATTCCTCAAACTTACTAGATGTTTTGACTAACCATAGAAAATACTATGAAAATTATAAAATTTATCAAATTCCTCAAACTTACTACATGTTTCTGCTAAACATAGACAAATACTATGAAATTTATAAAATTTATCAAATTCCTCAATCATACTATGTGTTTGGCTAAACATAGACAAATACTATGAAAATGATAAAATTTATCAAATTCCTCAAACTTACTACATGTTTCTGCTAAACATAGACAAATAATATGAAATTTATAGAATTTATCAAATTCCTCAATCATACTATGTGTTTTGGCCTAAGATAGACAAATACTATGAAAATGATAAATTTTATCAAATTCCTCAAACTTACTACATGTTTTGGCTAATCATAGACATATACTCTGAAAATGATAAAATTTATCAAATTCCTCAAACTTACTATATGTTTTGACTAACCATAGACAAATACTATGAAAATGATAAAGTTTATCAAATTTCTCAAACTTACAATATGTTTTGACTAACAATAGACAAATACTATGAAAATTATAACAGTTATCAAATTCACAAACTTATTATGTTAGTCATAACATTTTGACTATTTTCATGTAATTGCTATGAAAATAGAAAAATAAAACAATTTGAATATTTTTTTCATTACTCTTAATGATTGACCATTGGAAGACGAATACTATGAATGTGACAGTAAGTAAGTACTATGAAAGTAACAACATTATCTGTTATAACAAGCATATCTTATTTATTCGTTACAAACTTATAGTTTTTCTCTTGTCGTTTTGACTATTGTAACACGACTACTATGCAACTATAAAAAAAATTCAAATTGAGGAAACCAGCATTACTATTATATATTACTTTGACTAATCTCAGGCAAATGTTATGTGAATGAAAAAAATGATCAAATTAACAAACTTTATTAGTCATAACGTTTTGACTATTTTCATGCAACTTCTATGAAAATAAAAAAAAATTATGTAATTTTGAAAAATTATTGCATTATTCATCGCTCTTCAACTATTCTCACACAAATACTCTGAAAATGAAAAATGTTATTAAATTTCGCAAACTTATGGTATTTGTCTTATCGATTTGACTGTTCTAACAGACTATTATGGAAATATAAAAAAATAACTAATTCAGCAAACCTACAATACTACTGTTCATGCTTTGACTACCTCAGACCAGTTCCATGAAAATTGAAAAATATATCAAATTAAGCAAAGTTTACGTATTAGTCTTAACAATAGTGATATTCTTAAAGAAATGCTATGAAAACAATGAAAAATATAAAATTTCCACATTTTTCTGTATTGCTCTTCACGTTTCCACACTTCTCACACGACTAGTATGAATGTGGGAAAATATTTCAAATTTCTCAAACTTACTATATTATGTTCAAGTTTTGACTACCCTCAGACAAATACTATGAAAATGAAAAAAATGATCAAGTTTAACAAACTTACCGTATTAGTCTTAACAATTATTGTTATTCCTACACGAGTTCTATGAAATGAAATAAAAATATAAAATTTTGACATTTTTCTGTATAACTGTTGACCGCTCCATTATTCTCACTCGAATAGTATCAGTATGGAAAAATTTATCAAATTCTCCAATCTTACTGTATTACATTGGTAATGTTTAATGTTTAATGTTGGTAATGTTTTGACTACACATACTATACAAATAGAACATCTTAACAAATTAAGGAAATTTACCATATCAGTCATAACTTCTTGACTATTTTCATGCAACTTCAATGAAATTAAAAAATTTAACTTTTCGAAAATTTACTGCATTACTCATCATTCTTCGACTCTTCTCACACGAATACCAAGAAAGTGAATAACTTCATCTCATTTAGCAATCATATCTTATTTGTCTTATCGTTTTAACTATTCTAACACGATAAGTATGAAAATATAAAAAAATAACAAATTCAGCTATCCTACAATATTACTTTTCACGCTTTGACTCCTCTCAGACTATTTCCATGAAAATGGAATAATTTATCAAAATTAAACAAACTTACAGTATATGTCTTAACATCATTGATATTCTTATAGGAATTCTATGAAAAGAAAGAAAAATATAAAAATGTTAATTTTTCTGTATTACTCTTCACCTTTTCACTATTTTCACACATGTAATATGAATGTGGAAAAATTTATCAAATTCTTCAATTGTACTACATTACTGTTCATGTTTTGACTATCTTCAAAGAAATACTATGAAAATGGAAAATCTTATCAAATTAATCAAACTTATCATATTAGTCATAACTTCGTGACTATAATCATGGAAGTTCTGTGAAAATAAAAAAAATTAATCATTTTGAAAATCTACTGCATTACTACTTCACTCTCCGACTATTCTCACACGAATACTAGGAAAGTGAATAACTTTATTAAATTTAGTAAGCTTATCGTTTTTGTCTTGTCGTTTTGAATATTCTAACATGACTACTATCAAAATATAAAAAAATAAATTCATGAAACTTACAATATTACTTTTTTCGCTCTTACTACTCTCAGACAAATACTATGAAAATGGAAAAATTGATCACATTAAGCAAACTTACCGTATTATTCATAAATTATTAACTATTTTCATGCAACTTCTATGAAAAATGAAAAAAATTATATAGTTTTGAAAATTTACTGCATTACTCTTAACTCTCCAACTATTCGCACACGAATACCATGAAAGCATGAAAGTGAAAAACATTATGCAATTTAGGAAGGTTATCGTGTTTGTCTTGCGGTTTTGACTATTATAACACGACTATTATAAGACGACTATTATCAAAATATAAAAAAATAACAAATTCAGCAAATCTACAATATTACTGTTCACGCTTTGACTATTCACAAACGAATACTATGATAATGGAAAAATTTATCAATTTAAGCAAGCTTACCTTATTTGTCATAACTTTTACGTGAGAGTATTCTCATGTAGCTTCTATGAATATAACAAAGAAATAATATTTTGAAAACTTATTGCACTACTTTTCATCCTTTCAGTATTCTCACACGAATACTATGAATGTGAATAACTTTATCAAATTTAGCAAGGTTATTGTATATGTCTTGTCGTTTTGACTATTTATGACTACTATGAAAATGTCAAATAGATAAAAAAAATCAGCAAACCTACAATATTACTGCTCACACTGTGACTATTCTCAGGCCAATTCCATGAAAATGGAAAAATTTATCATATGAAGCAAACTTACCATATTAGTCATAACTTGTTGACTATTTTAATTATAATTCCGTCAAAAATTCGATATGGAATTTTTTCACGATCACTGTACTTTAAAGTAAAACCAGACAGTTTCATACAGATATATTGTAAACATATTTTTTTTAACAATTTATAAATGTTTTTCTTTAATATATGTATCATTACAAAATTATAACCACCTTAGCAGATCCATATTTACACTATTCTACTTGAAATTTTCGTCCAAATTTTGGAAGCCCTAAAATTTCTTTTCACTTGAGTCTATCTTAACGATCCACTCCCACGAGCTGGGATCTTAACGAGTAGTTGAAAGAGTGCATGCTCGGGAACGACGGATTACCGTCCTCTCTGTGGGGCAACGTATTCATTTTTAGTTATCCGTGAATAAATCAAGAGCCAGACTGTATTGAACTCTTGATATACTGGTCCAGAGGCGAGGTCGCAAGTCAATCGGCTTTTACTAGACGCTTTTAATAGATCTAATATTGTGGTTTGTTCTTAATGCTTTTAATTTTTTAATGTTCTTTTCTTTTTATAACTGAACATAAATAAATATAATCGTCATATTAATTTATACGCGATAAAATGATAAAGATCAACCATAAAATTAAATAATATGAAGTCAAGTAATGAAAGATGAACATTTATAAAGTTGCTCAAGAATTGAAGTCAAAACGGGGGTAGTTGGTGTTAATTCTTGGTGCAGTAATTTAACTCCTAAAGCGAAGAAGTGTAATGTTTATCGGTTTCTTCGAGATAATAGTTTGTGGAAAACTGGTCAAGGTCCGGGGAGAGTTTATCTCTATGGGAAACAAGAAGTGAAAACACATTTGTAACCAAACGACTGCCAGGAAAAACTCCCTTTTTTCCATTTAACTACTACCCCTTCTTTGATATTTAAATCATTCTCTCCTCCCTTCAGAAATTTTTACCACTCTCGTGTTTTCAGTAAAATCAATTTCCAGGCTTTCTTTGGATATCTGCCAATTTTTTTAAGCATATGATATTTTTTACTTTACGATACGTAAAGTATAGTGATCATCAACAATTCAATCTTGAGATTTCGACAGAATTACATGTTTTGAGGTGGAAGTTACAGTCCACAATCTTTTATGATTCAAATTGATATTTTACAAAAAAAATGGCCTCATAGTGAAGATGCGCTGCATATTTCGAAAGAAATTATGGATGATGAAAAAGTTACTTTCTTGGTCAAAATGTATTTTTAGATTACAATTTTCCTCCCTTAACTACTACCTCTAGAGTTTTGAAATTTTGACATTAACTCTGAGGTAACAAAAGTAATTACGGAAAAAATCCTAAAAAAAAAAAACAGAAAATATTTCTGTGTCAAAAAAATTTAAAAATGTTGACTTATTATTGAATCTGAAAGCTTCTGAGGACTGTAAAAGCAAAACCGTCTGACGAATCAAAATTAAATTATACCTAAAAATAAAGTATTGTGTGGGAGAAGAGATAAAGCAAATGTTTTTATAAAATATATATTATATAATACAATTATAATATAATATAACAGATCCAATAATATATCGACCGTTTGATAGAATAGGTGTTCTCTAATCGGGGTTCGGTCAATTCAGTCGACTAGACTTTTGAAGGTTTTGTCCGGTTAACATTGTTGTTCGTTTAAATAATGTAAATTTTATTTTCTTAGTTAAAAATTCTTACTTCTGCCTATGAAAAAGGTTTTAAATAAAACTGAAACGTTGGCAACGATTATTTGATTTTTGTCCTGGAAAATTGACCGAACCCCGATTAGAGAACACACCTATATATATATATTGTTAAAACCTATGCCTATTTCTAATTTCACACTTTTTCGGGTTAATTTTTCCCATCTTCTGACCTCTGGCTTCCAAGAGTTCGGGACTAGATATATCAATTCTCCAAAATTTTTATTTTATACACCAACATGTTTCGGTCCACATCGAC
This sequence comes from Hermatobates lingyangjiaoensis, assembly GCA_026182355.1. Classification (NCBI taxonomy): domain Eukaryota; kingdom Metazoa; phylum Arthropoda; class Insecta; order Hemiptera; family Hermatobatidae; genus Hermatobates; species Hermatobates lingyangjiaoensis. Next base: position 12,538 of record JAPFBL010001346.1, on the reverse strand, counting down.
CATTTTCAAGGTTATTTTTACACAATTAAATTATACAC
>JAPFBL010001346.1:0-10000 GCA_026182355.1 Hermatobates lingyangjiaoensis | reverse complement strand
CATTACGGTCGAAATATTGAAAAGTGAGTCTTTGTTGTGTTTCTGTTTATGTGTCACTGCTTATTTTAATTGTATATATATATATATATATGTTCACTTAATAAACGGAAAGGCAATCCAAACTGGACACAATAACAGTTCAAAATTGAAGATATGTATCACACACAAAGAGAAAGAGAAACCAAGCACGTTATACACGCAAAAGCTAGTGAACTAGTGAACGACAAGTGACTAGCCGTTGCGTCTACAACGTGTTTAGTCTTCCTTTCTCTTTTCTCCTGAAGACGGATTTCCCGAAAATTTGAGTTTGTAAGTATGTTTCTTTACTTTGTGTGCTACCTATCTTCAATTTTGAACTGATATATATAGATACCAATTATAAAAAACGGTCCAGCCGAATTTTAAATAAAATAGAGTTAAAAGGAAGGTAACACATTGCTAGGCATAGGGATAACTTACTTCTATATCTTGACCATTGCCGTCAAAAATAGCTTAAGTATAAAAGAGGGAAAAAAAAGTTCAACTACAAAAAATATATACAGAAAATATAAAAGTCAAGAATTACATTTTATACAACGTTATAATTTATAGTTGAAACAAGTCTAAGAGAAATGCAGAGGCAGAAACAAATGGCTTTTCACTCCCATAGATTTAGGCTGTTGCACCTAATGGTAGCTCAAAGACATTTTCCTCCTACAGGTGTTTTTTAAATCAATTGGTATATTATATTTTAGTATTTGCTGTTCAGTTTATTGAAATCCTATATTTTTATCATTTTTTCTTTTATATATCTATTAATAAAATAATTCTAATTAAATAAGTTTTAGCTATATACGAGGAGTGATCCAAAATTAAGAATATTTTTTGATTTCGCGCTCTATGTATATTATGATTTCAAAAATTTGGTTGTTGTTGTTGGGTTGATGCACTCTTCACATTAATTTTTCACAGTTTTCACTATATAGGATGTGCTGTTTCTTTGTGAGAGGAACAAAGATTAGACTCTTGTTTGCATGCTTGGCTAGTTTTTGAACTAGAAAAAAAAATTACCTTTGGTATAACTTATACCAGGTGTTCTCAGCCTTCTTTGGCCCATTCGCCCCTCTCGCGATTTCCCATAATGCCATTCCCGCACCCATCACTTTTTCCCAAAGTATTATATACACTTCTACCACTTTACACTGATTATGTTTATAATACAATAATACAAATTAAACGGTAATACAATTATTGATGAACATATAAAATATTAAATCAACCAAAATAGTAAGTATGTTTCAATTTATTATTAAAAACCTATAATAGCTTTTGTCACACTGTAAACTTACAGTGGTCACAATTCACTCCTGGAGGTAGATTTCACGCCCATTGAGAAACCCTGACTTATACTATGTATAAACATTTTTTCTTTGCTCAAATTGACTCACCGTAATCCACTGTCAACATTTCACGAATTTTTGAGCATATAATACAATTTTATTCCTCGAAAATTAATACAAACTCTCTGCTCCATTATTATGAACAGCAAATAAATGGCAAAGCACGCTAACATGCTTCTAATCACGTTAACATCGCCTAGCCCATGAAATAAAAACTATACATGCGTTGTAGTCAAAACACTTAATATCTGATTGTGACGAGTGTTCCAACACAACAATTATTTTTTTAATACACTTCATAGAGCCTGCGAAATATAAGAAGAGTCTTTACTTTTTGATTTCAACTCGTATTGTGTTTCTTTTCGAAATTTTACCTTATCTTTATATAAATAAATTTTAGGGTAAAAAGCTAATGAAATGGTCTCCACATATAAAAATTTAATGTTATAAACAACGCGTTTAACACATACTGTTCTTCCTCAGGCATTAACTAAGGGATACTATCTCTAGTTAATGCCTGAGGAAGAACTCTACGTGTTCAAAACGCGTTGTTTATATGGTACCATTAATTTTTTATATTTGGAGACCATTTCATTACCTTTTTACCCTACAAATAGTAAACACCACATATAAATAAATTATTGAAATCGTAAAAAAGATTTTTTTAAATTAAAGAGTATTTATCGAAGTCGCATTTAATGTAGTTCTATCAGAACATTCTTTTAAATATTTATTTGTATATGTTTGGATCAGTAATTTGGAAAGATTTCGGATTTATTTCTATCGAAATTTGTTTGATTAACATATAATTTTGATATAACTGAATTTTTTTTTGGATAAGTCATATGGAAAACCTATGTCAGAAAGTGAAAAAATTGAGTAAGAAATGTGTAAACTCAAGATTGGCATCAATATCTTCAAGATCTTTCAACCGAAACAAGCAGTCTGACGGGTTTTTGACTCTGACGAAGACCACTTGTTACGGTTGATAGATCTTAGTCTTGTTTTTCCATTTCACATTGTGGTTGGATCATTTATATATATATAACAAGATTTTACAATAAACACGTGAAATAGCAATGAATGTTCAAACAACAATAAGAAATGAGCAATAAAAGACTAAAAACCATAAATTAAAAAATGCAAAGTTGAAAAAAAAACTTTGTCAACTTTTCTTGGGTTTGAACTCTGAAGAAGACGATTTGTTACGATTAAAAGAAATTAGTTTTTTTTCCCCACTTCATATTGTGGTTTGATCATATATATTGATGAAATATACATTAATTTCAGTTTTATTTACATATACTTCAGCTTTAGCTAGTCCACGGGACAAGGTGACTACACTGTGTGTCACTTTGTGTCGGTCGGTTGGACACTTTCACTTCTCCGCTCCTGTGTTCCTTTTCCTTTTCCTACCTCTCCTGAGGACGGCGTGATAGCCGAAATGATCGATAATAGTAAGTGTTAGTCTCTCTTTTGTTTTTTAATGATAACTTCAATATTATATATATATATATATATATATATATATATATATATATATATATATATAACACGATTTTTCAATAAACACATGAAATAACAATCAATGATCAAACCAACAATATGAAATGGGTAAAAAGTCTAAGATCATTCAACTGTAACAAGCGGTCTTCATCAGAGTCAAAAAGCCAACTGAAACACTAGATGCAGAATCATCATGGTGAGGGGTTGAGAAGAGTGGGAGGGAAGTGTGGTATTTTAAAAGGGTGTAAAGTACAGGAAAGGACAATAGTCCAGGGAGGGATGTTTGGGAAGACAATGGAGTGAAGTAAGGAAGAGTAAAAAAGTACTCGCTAGCTGTCAACCCTCTTAGAAGAGACTATTACTCTCGTGAAAAAAGGATCAAGTTTGAAAAGCCCGTTACTAATGTTATAATATTTGATTTATTAAATTTAATCATAGAGGATTCGATAATACATCTTAGCATCACCGATTTTTAAGAGGCAATGAATTTAGATCTAATCATATACATACATTATATATTATATCATAATAGATTCTACAGGAAATGAGATCTAGAATATGAAATCTGCACAAATGAGAGGATAGTACGATAAAACAGTAGAATATCTCGGCTAACGGGAAAGCGTCTTAAGGCATTTGAAATAGACGAATTAAGGTAGATTCTGGTCGTGATACTAATGCAGAATCTTATTTCATTATAAGAATTAAGATAATATGAGAAAGTAATCCCCAAAATTATTTGTGGGGTTCATAGAAAAAATAACTAAAGCATTTATTTGTTGCTCCTTAACTGTTTGTCTTTCTCCAATGTTTTAACTTTCATCCAAAAACTTCAGTCTGCTTTTGTAAAGAAGAAAAAAAAAAGAAATGAATTATTATTATTGCTATAGAATTGTATATAATATGTGACGGCCGCTGGAAAACTCGTGTTGGACCGCACGTGGCCACAGTTTTTAATGGCATATTTAAAAGGAAATAGTAAAAATCGTTTGTATATAAAAGAGTTGTTCAGGTGTTCCTGATTGAAGGGATATTCATGTTTCTTTAAATGAGTAGAACGGTATTGATAGATTCGCGGTGAAGGAAGGTTGTGTTTTGTGGCAAAGGCACTTCACTAATGGAAACACTAATCAATGGCAATACTCGGCGTGTCTGCCTGATCAGAGCCCTGAGATCAATTTCAAACTCACAACAAGTGAACGAAACTATTCAAAAAACAAAATAATATAATAATAACAACACGTTCAATTAAAAGGCAGTCTCTCATGTAAGACTTACCTGCCTAAGAAAAATCTGGGTCAATTCGGTACAAGGTAACAACCACAAGTGAAAGGATAGTACATTAAAACAGTAGAATAACTCTTGTTACGGTAGGACTGCTTGTTACGGTTGAAAGATCTTAGTCTTCTTTTCCCATTTCATATTGTAGTTTGATAATATATATATAGTTATTCCCAAGCTGCTCTGTCGTGGGTTTTTATATTAGTATAAGTATTTCAGCGTTTCTTTTGATTTCCTAGCTGCTCTGTCGTGGGTTTTTATATTAGTATATACTAATATATATTTAAATAAAAACCAATTAAAAAAGATAGCACACAGATAGACACAGGAATAACTCACTTCTATATTTCGACCATCGTCGTCATCAGGAGGTGAAGAGTCCCGTAGGAAGGCAGAGCGGTGACTCTAGACTCTTCACCTCCTGATGACGATGATGGTCGAAATATAGAAGTGAGTTATTTCTGTGTTTACCTGTGTGCTATCTTTTTTATTTGGTTTTTATTTAAAAGTCCGTTGGACCGTTTCATTTAATTTCTAATATATATATATATATATATATATATATATATATATATATAAATTAATTACTAATATATATATATATATATATATAAAAAGATTTCACATAAACACGCGAAATAACAATCAATGATTAAACCACGTTGTGAAATGGGAAAACAAGACTAAGATATTTCAAGCGTAACAAGCGATCTTCGTCAGAGTCAAAAACCCAAATGAAACCTAAGCAGAAAACATTAGCAGTGTTTTCCCATTTGATATCGTGGTTTGATCATATATATATATATATATATTATAATTTTCACTGGTAATCTTACATTCACATTGTTGCGACTATGTAAAAAATGTAAAAAAATGATATAAAAATAAGTAAATAAGTATATAAGTAAAAAAAGGGATATAAAAATAAGTAAATAAGTAAAAAAAAATTAAAAAAAGAGATATAAAAATAAGTTTTCATATACCTATACCTAATTATATGAGTTCAAAATAGAAGAAGAGTAACACACAGAGTGGTTACTTGCCGTTGTCTACAACGTGCTAGGTCTCCCTTTCTTTTTTCTCCTGAAGACGGAATTTCCCAAAAATTTGAGTTCCTATGTTCCTCTTCTTTGATTTCGAACTCGTATAGTGTTTAGTTTGTGTTTCTATTTGAAATATGTTTAGTTATATATTTTCACTCTTACATTATATATATATAAAGGTTTCACATAAACACGTGAAATAACAATCAATGATCAAACCACATTGAGAAATGGGAAAACAAGACTAAGATCTTTCAAACGTAACAAGCGGTCTTCGTCAGAAACTCAATTGACTCTGACGAAGACTGCTTGTTACGGTTGAAAGATCTTAGTCTTGTTTTCCCATATCTTATTGTGGTTTGATCATTGATATATATATATATATATATATATATATATATATAATAAATTACTATAGTTTTTAAGTTGATTGTCTGTTGCTTTAATTATATGAAGTGGTGAGAAGCAACAGGTGATATTTAATAAAGGTTATGGGGGGCGGAGGCGGAAAGCGGTTAGGCTGATGCAATACTGACGGAATGACGTCACAATTCTACCACTTTACCACAAGCTATTTCAAGGGACTTCGCTTTAAAGCTAAATTCCATTTTAATGAATCCATTAGACAAATATAGATCATTTATAAACATAGAAGGACTTTCTAAATAACAAAAAAAAAAGAAAAGGGGGAAAATATTAATACTAGGTCTTAAAAGATTCGTATTAATATAGTTTGATGCTGGTATTGAGGCTACATAGAGAAATATATATTTGTAAATGTTTATATAAACATGTTTCAACTGATGTATATACTTTATAATGAATGGGATAGTTTAAACCGTTCAAAAGGGATCAATAACGCTGAATTTACTAAAAGTGGCGTTTATAAAATATGAAATTATAATTATATAAAAAAAAGTCAGGAGAATTCTTTAACTGTGATACAATATACAGAGTTACATTCAAATGAAGTAACTATCATCTTTAAATTACTTATTAGCATAGAGACATAATGAAGACAACATTGTATTGTTGATAAGAACTGTTATATTATCAATCTATATTAAACTTCAAAGTAACAACAAAGGAAGGTTTTACAAATGTATTATACAACTTCAAAAGTTAATATAAAGGAAAAAAAACTTGTTAGAAAACTAAGATAGATTATTGATGGATAGAAAATGAAAAGGAAAAAAAAAGCCGAAAGATACCATAAAAAGGAGACAAATAAAGACAGGGACACAATGATTGTAAGAAATATTGTTCATTTACCTCGTACGTCAATAAATCTTAGCATGTCGTAGATCGGAGAGGACATTAAGCCGTCGGTTCTGAGTCTGTACAATTACCCCGAGATGTGATGCAGGAGGAAGAGGCTGGGATGGCCAGAGCTGCGGCTGCTACAGCCAACGACAAAGTAGTCAGTAGGGGAAAAGGGCAGTGGGTGTATCGTATGTTGACGTTGTCCTGCAGAAGAGCCGGGAGAGAAGGAAAGGAACGCCTTTACAAACAGAAGAAAACTATTCATTAATGTTATTATTATTATCTTTATAATCAGTTATTGTTATTAATATTAAATTATATTATCATTGGTACTAATTATTATGAGTGTTATATTATTATTATTACTATTAATATTTTATTTTTGTGGGAAAAAGTTCCAGGCTAGTGTCCAAGAAGAAAAGGGGGTGTTTTAGTTGGTGGTCTGGTTTATTGGGAGCCCAGCATAACGTGCCTAAATAGATTTTACCTCCTTATCCAAAAAAAAAATACAATTTTATTATAATTATTACTATTATTATTATTATTACAATTGTTATTAATATTATTGTTATTATTATTATAACTATCTGGGAGCCCAGCACTATGTGCGTAAATGCATTTCACCTCCTTACCCAAAAAAAAAAAAAAAATTATTATAACTATAATTATTATTACTACTGTTATTACTATCTAGAGTTAGTAGTTTATGGTTACTAATATAGACACTGTTAATGAAGGAAGGGGAAAAGCCTGGTGGGGAGCACCCAGTGCTCTCAGTACGGCTACCCCAGTCTTGTGTACCTTGAACATAAGGTCCTCAATAAAGACATATTCATTCATTCATTCTGTCTGTACAATATCAGGTAGTCGTAATAGATCCTTCCTCTAAATACACTTAAGTTAACGGGACCAGGTTAGCTCAGTGGTTATGGTGCTCGCCTCTGAACTAGTAGATCCGGAGTTCGATACCCGGAGTTCGATACCCACCAGGCCCTCGATTTATTCACTTGGGAGATGAATAAATCTGAGCACGTCGTCCCTCGGAGAGGACGTTAAGCCGTTGGTTCTGAGTCTGTACTCTTGTCAGGTACTGCTTAATGATCCCTACTCTAAATATACTTGAGTTAAGCAAAATTTAGGACCCCAAAGTAGAATCAATCTTCATTGTGTGATGTGACAAAGAGCCTAATGTTCAACCTAAATGTGTTATATTGTCGCACAGCCACTGCAACCTAAAGGATTGCCTACTACTACTACTACTACTACTACTACTATAACACTTGAGGCAAATTTAGATTTATTCTCCTCCCACGTGAATAAATCAAAGGCCAGAGAGGGTATTGAACGCTGGACCTACCAGTCCAGAGAGGAGCACGTTGCCACTAGGCTTACATTGTCCGTTTCCTCTTTCTTTATAGTTCATTATATTTTACCAATAATCAATTATGATACTTAAAAGGTGACGTCACTTGGTTTCTTCTGGTGACTTTTAGAACAATCATGAATTCTTTATTGTTACTGAGTAGTTTTGAACAAGAGGCATACCAAAAATGAAGATACCAAAGACTGAGATACCAAAGTACAAGAATACTGCTCATTGGACAACCAACATATTAAACTCAAATTCGAAAAGAATAAAAAAATATTTAAATAAAAAGTAGATAACACCATAAACATAAGGAAGGTAAATTAGTATTTTAGAGATACGAAAGAAAATAAACAGAAAAATATAATGATAATAAAAAAAAAGGTTTTTTTCCAATAAAAACTGCTCATTGTACAACCAGTATATTAAAATCAAAAATATTACTAACGCAGTTGCAAAAGAATAAAAAACAACATTTAAAGAAAAAAAAATAGATAATACCGTAAAATTAAAGAAGGTAAATTAGTATTTAAGCAATACAAAAGAACAAAAAAACAGAAAAATACCATGATGCTAAAAATTTTTTTTGCAAAAAAACGGCACTTTATCATCTATATATGAAGTCGAATGTGACAACAAAAAAGGAGTAAAAACCCATTTTCAGAGCAGTAAGTTAATTCCCTGGTTTATTTTTATTTAGAAAACAAGTCTCTCACCAACAAAGATGTAAATTCACTACACCTCACAATTAATACAGACTCGTTTTAACTCTTCTTTTGCTCTATTTCCTCACTAGTAATCATTACTCATATATATCTGCTTTATCAGAAAAATATTACTTTTAGATTATTTCAAAAGTTAGCAGAAATCTGTTATGGTAACTATTAGGTTATCCTTAAAAGTATTCACAAATTAGAGTTATTATTATTAATTATTTAATATTAATAGTTTCTATTATTTATAAATAATTTATTATTAATTATAATAGTATTTTAATAATATACTATTCATATAATTTACTATACAATTTTTATTATTAATGTTAATAAAAATAACGAAGTTCTTATAGTGTTTTTTTTTATATTTGATATAGTTTCTCGACCTGAATGTAAAAAATAACTAAATTCCTAACAATAAATTATCAGCTGATGTTTCGCCGAAAATTCGTGGGCATTATCAAAGCTAAAAACAACTTATTGACAATAAGTAATATTACGAATAACAGTGGAACAAGTCCCTCTAAAAAATTCAAAGACCTGAAAACAACATAATATGCAGAATTAAATAGAAAAAAAAATAAAAAAAAGAAAATAAAGAAAATTAAATAATTCACTCGAAAAATCAATTTTAGTGTTTTTTACTTATTTTAAAGAAAAAAAAATTAATTTTACTAATCATCAATAACTAATTATCAAGTAACAACCTAACTATTTAAGTAGTTTAATGTTACTGTATTTCATATTAAATACAGATTTTAATATTATGTAAAATCTGATTTTATAGAAGTGATGTTGATTTTCTATACTTTTAGTCTCACGAAATACTATTTAGTTTAGGTTAGTTTGCAATGCTTCTCGCACGAAGCAACAAATATAGGCTAAAAATTTTTGAGATGATAACAATGGAATTTTACGTTGAACCGACGATATCTTTATTGAAGGAGGCAAATTAAAGCTCTAAAGTTATTTATTAATACAAAATAATAAATACATATTAGTAGGCTGTGTTTTAAACTAAAAAGAATAAAAAAAATGTTAAACACCGAAAAATCAAGTTTAAAGTGATTACTTGAACATAGTAACATACAATTTATAAACCTTATAGACTTTCAAAAACTTTGATTGTATGATCTCAATGTTTAATTTAAAATAAGGAAAGGTTTAATTTAATCTTAATGTAATGTATTTTATTATTAAATATATTCGTTTGCATGTAATATATATATGCAGCATGCTAAATAAATGGATTTAAAAAATATTTGTTTGATTGTTTTTTCCAATTAACTTTTCACTTTTTTTTTATATCGTTCCAGAAAATTATTTAGAAGCGTAAATGTTATCATAACTGGTGTAGGCAAATTTTTTTTTATTGTTTACATTTTAGAGCTAGCAATTCATTTTTTTTTATTTATTTCATTTGAGATAGCATTTATTAGTTTTTTT
>JAPFBL010001345.1:0-16890 GCA_026182355.1 Hermatobates lingyangjiaoensis | reverse complement strand
CAAGGTGCGAGGACAAAGGAAAAGTGGATAATTCAGCGCGTACTAAAACACTGGTGGATAATATAAGAACTGCAGGTTTTTAAGGAAATTAGAATAAACTGATTTTTTTTTTTTAATAATAATAATGCAGATTTATCCCCCGGGTCGGATCGAACACCAAAGTGGGCCGGATTCGGCCCGCGGGCCGTATGTTTGACACCTGTGATCTAGAGAGACCACCTAAATCCAACAGTATTTATTAAAAAATTATATTTCTCACATTATTTTAACCAGGGCTTATTTTCGTGGGGGAGGGATTTTTAGTTCAAAAAGTCCCGAAAATCACGCTAGGGCTTATTTTCAGAGGATGTCTTATTCTCGGCAAAAAAAGGTATAATATAGTACCCCAATGTAGAATGTTCACTGTGTGGTATCGCAAAGGTCTAATCTTTCACTTATACGTGTTCTACTCGTATCATGGGACGCCAACCACAACCTAACCTAACAAATTCTTTAATACAGTAACTTCCAGAAATTTGTTTTTATCTAAAAAGGGCAACATTTCTTTTTCAAGGATTCAATTTTGCAATTCAGTTTGCATTTACCATTGACTATTCATAAGTCTCAAGGTGAGACTCTACAGAAAGTTTTAGTTCATTTAGGTAAAGCAGTATTTCAACATGACCAATTACATGTTGCTGTCAGTAGGGTTATTTAAACCAGTGATCCGCAACCTTTCCTAACTTATGACACACCAAAATTCTTTCTAGAATTCCGCGGCACACCAAAAGCTAAAGCATATAGCTTTTAATTATAATACAAATTTTACAATAAATGTTTGTTTTTTATTTGAAAAGTATAAATACATAAAACTATAACATATTTATTTCTACGCAATCATAATAATTATTGTGATACCTGTCCTTGTTTTGAATGAATACAAAAGTTTTATATTCGGCTCAATATTTGATAACGCAACCCGAAGTTCTTGGTCAAGATCTTTTAAGCATGACTGCCTATCATTTTTAATTATTACAAGAGTTGAAAAACTTTTCTGACATAAATTATGTGGTCGAAAATGATAGTAATGTTAAGATTGCTTTGTAGGAAATGTGAGGATATTCTTTTTTAACGTAAATCCAGAAAACATTTAATGAAACTTCGGTGAAAAATTGTAAAATGTCAAATACAATGTATTTGACCGCGGCCGCGGCACACCTGTATCTGGCTCATGGCACACCTGTATCTGGCTCATGGCACACCTGTATCTGACTCACGGCACACCTGTATCTGGCTCATGGCACACCTGTATCTGGCTCACAGCACACCTGTATCTGGCTCATGGCACACCTGTATCTGGCTCACAGCACACCTGTATCTGGCTCATGGCACACCTGTATCTGGCTCATGGCACACCTGTATCTGGCTCATGGCACACCTGTATCTGACTCACGGCACACCTGTATCTGGCTCACAGCACACCTGTATCTGACTCACGGCACACCTGTATCTGGCTCATGGCACACCTGTATCTGGCTCACAGCACACCTGTATCTGGCTCACAGCACACCTGTATCTGGCTCATGGCAACCTGTATCTGGCTCATGGCACACCTGTATCTGACTACGGCACACCTGTATCTGGCTCACGGCACACCTGTATCTGGCTCACAGCACACCTGTATCTGGCTCATGGCCAACCTGTATCTGGCTCATGGCACACCTGTATCTGACTCACGGCACACCTGTATCTGACTCACAGCACACCTGTATCTGGCTCATGGCACACCTGTATCTGGCTCACAGCACACCTGTATCTGGCTCATGGCACACCTGTATCTGGCTCATGGCACACCTGTATCTGGCTCACAGCACACCTGTATCTGGCTCATGGCACACCTGTATCTGGCTCATGGCACACCTGTATCTGACTCACGGCACACCTGTATCTGGCTCACAGCACACCTGTATCTGACTCACGGCACACCTGTATCTGGCTCATGGCACACCTGTATCTGGCTCACAGCACACCTGTATCTGGCTCACAGCACACCTGTATCTGGCTCATGGCACACCTGTATCTGGCTCATGGCACACCTGTATCTGGCTCACAGCACACCTGTATCTGGCTCACAGCACACCTGTATCTGACTCACGGCACACCTGTATCTGGCTCATGGCACACCTGTATCTGGCTCACAGCACACCTGTATCTGGCTCACAGCACACCTGTATCTGGCTCACAGCACACCTGTATCTGGCTCACAGCACACCTGTATCTGGCTCACAGCACACCTTGTATCTGACTCACGGCACACCTGTATCTGGCTCATGGCACACCTGTATCTGGATCACAGCACACCTGTATCTGGCTCACAGCACACCTGTATCTGACTCACGGCACACCTGTATCTGGCTCATGGCACACCTGTATCTGGCTCATGGCACACCTGTATCTGGCTCACAGCACACCTGTATCTGGCTCATGGCACACCTGTATCTGGCTCATGGCACACCTGTATCTGACTCACGGCACACCTGTATCTGACTCACGGCACACCTGTATCTGGCTCATGGCACACCTGTATCTGACTCACGGCACACCTGTATCTGGCTCACAGCACACCTGTATCTGGCTCACAGCACACCTGTATCTGGACTCACGGCACACCTGTATCTGGCTCATGGCACACCTGTATCTGGCTCACAAGCAACCTGTATCTGGCTCAGGCACACCTGTATCTGCTCACGGCACACCTGTATCTGGCTCAAGCACCCTGTATCTGGCTCACAGCACACCTGTATCTGGCTCAGGCACACCTGTATCTGGCTCATGGCACACCTGTATCTGGATCACGGCACACCTGTATCTGGCTCACGCACACCTGTATCTGGCTCAGGCACACCTGTATCTGGCTCCATGGGCCACACCTGTATCTGGTCATGGCACACCTGTATCTGGCTCACAGCACACCTGTATCTGGCTCATGGCACACCTGTATCTGGCTCATGGCACACCTGTATCTGGCTCATGGCACACCTGTATCTGACTCACGGCACACCTGTATCTGGCTCACGGCACACCTGTATCTGGCTCATGGCACACCTGTATCTGGCTCACGGCACACCTGTATCTGGCTCACGGCACACCTGTATCTGGCTCACAGCACACCTGTATCTGGCTCATGGCACACCTGTATCTGGCTCACGGCACACCTGTATCTGGCTCACGGCACACCTGTATCTGGCTCACAGCACACCTGTATCTGGCTCAGGCACACCTGTATCTGACTCACGGCACACCTGTATCTGGCCCTTTCATGGACTCCTGTATCGGCTCAAGCACACCTGTATCGGCTCAGGCCACCTGTATCTGGCTCACGGCACACCTGTATCTGGCTCATGGCACTCCTGTATCTGGCTCACGGCACACCTGTATCTGGCTCACAGCACACCTGTATCTGGCTCATGGCACACCTGTATCTGACTCACGGCACACCTGTATCTGGCTCACAGCACACCTGTATCTGGCTCATGGCACACCTGTATCTGGCTCACGGCACACCTGTATCTGGCTCATGGCACACCTGTATCTGACTCACGGCACACCTGTATCTGGCTCACAGCACACCTGTATCTGGCTCATGGCACACCTGTATCTGGTCATGGCCACCTGTATCTGGCTCATGGCACACCTGTATCTGACTCACGGCCACACCTGTATCTGGCTCACGGCACACCTGTATCTGGCTCATGGCACACCTGTATTTCGGCTCAGGCAACCTGTATCTGGCTCACGGCACACCTGTATCTGGCTACAGCACACCTGTATCTGGCTCATGGCACACCTGTATCTGGCTCAGGCACACCTGTATCTGGCTCACGGCACACCTGTATCTGGCTCACAGCACAACCTGTATCTGGCTCAGGCACACCTGTATCTGACTCACGGCACACCTGTATCTGGCTCATGGCACCCTGTATCTGGCTCACGGCACACCTGTATCTGGCTCATGGCACACCTGTATCTGGCTCATGGCACACCTGTATCAGACTCACGGCACACCTGTATCTGGCTCACAGCACACCTGTATCTGGCTCATGGCACACCTGTATCTGGCTCCGGCACACCTGTATCTGGCTCAGGACACCTGTATCTGGCTCAGGCACACCTGTATCTGGCTCACGGCCACACCTGTTCTGGCTCAGGCACCCTGTATCGGCTCATGGCACACCTGTATCTGGCTCAGGCACACCTGTATCTGGTCAGGCACACCTGTATCTGGCTCACGGCACACCTGTATCTGGCTCACGCACACCTGTATCTGGCTCATGGCAACCTGTATCTGGCTCACGGCCACACCTGTATCTGGCTCACAGCACACCTGTATCTGGCTCATGGCACACCTGTATCTGGCTCACGGCACACCTGTATCTGGCTCACGGCACACCTGTATCTGGCTCACGGCACACCTGTATCTGGCTCACAGCACACCTGTATCTGGCTCAGGCACACCTGTATCTGGCTCAGGCACACCTGTATCTGGCTCAGGCACACCTGTATCTGGCTCCTGGAACACCTGTTTCTCTGGAACCTGGCTCGGCACACCGGGTCAAGCCACCTGATTTATAATTTATCTGGCTTTACGGAACCTGATTGCTTAAAAAGGAAGGTGATTGGATAGGCAACAGGTCCAGACAAAGTAAATTCTAATGGAATTGGGATTTCCGGCCACCTGTTCTTTACACCTTACTATAAATTATTTCCAATTATTTTGAACCGAGATCAGGTTAGGTTCAGGCACCCCACAAGGAACAACTTACCGGCATTGGCCCCTTTTGATACCACATTAATGAAGATTGATTCACATGAGGTCCAAATTTTGGCCTTCTCAATTGTATTTGGGTAGGCCAACCTTTAACGGCCTGGCATGTACGGCTTGGGGAACCAACCGTTTAACGGCTCTTCCCTGCGAAGACGATTTTAGTTTATTCATTTCCCGGCGTTGAATTAAAAAGGAAGGTGGGGACCAAACCGGTCTACAAAGTTCAAAGGAAGGGAAGCACGTTTAACCACTATTACCGATTTGAACGAGATCTAAAAGGTTATTAAATTGGCGGCCCCAAGGAACAAATTTCCAGCTTCCCTTTTTCCAATATAAATTGTTCTTCTTTGGGAGTCCAAATTTTCCAACCCTTTTTATCCGAAATTTAACGATATAATTAAGGGGAAACTTTTAACTTCCTTCTCCAAGAATGTCATTTTTAATTGGTTTAATAAATAATTGGGACCAAAGTTAATCTTAAGGAAGACGAACCCTATTACCTATCGAACAGTTAAAAAATTAAATTTCCAAACAAACATGGGAAATTTCAAATCATGTTTTTCAAACCAATTTAAAAAATAAGAAAAAAAAAGAAACTTGTTAATTTCAACCATAAAAGGTCTTTTTAAAGTTTATTAATATATTTATGCATTGGAATTTCTTAGGAAGGAAACCTTTACTTGCTAAGTTATAAAAAATTTACCAAAACAGGGAAATAACAATTAATGATCAAACTACAATAAGAAATGGGGAAAACAAGACTAAGATCTTTCAACCTAACAAGCGGTCTTCGAGTCAAAAAACCAACTCACTAAGTAATGTATAGGAAGTCTTCTTCAGAATCAAATCTCAACTCACTAAGTTATATATATATATAGAAGTCTTCTTCAGAGTCAAATCTTAACTCACTAAGTTACTAAGGGAAAATTTTTCCTATTTTTCATTTTATATTACCAAACATTATTTTTTTAAAATTATTTTTAGTTTGGGTATATGTGAGAGTTTCTCCCACATTTAAAAAAATAAACTAAGAAATTCATAAAATTTTGAAAAAAAAACTTTTGAAACCAAAGTCCATGAGAATGAGGAGCCGAGAATTTATAAGTACTAACTTATAAAAATGTATAAAAACCCAACTGACTTGGGTTTTAACTCTGACGAAGACTGCTTGTTTCGGTTGAAAGATCTTAGTCTTGTTTTCTCATTTCATATTGTGGTTTGATCATTGATTGTTATTTTACGTGTTTTTGTGAAATCTTTTTATATATATACATATATACAAAATAAAGTTTATCGGGACTAGGTAGCAAATTTGCTAGACATGGCAACAGTGAATGCGCATGTGCCATTTGAGAAAAGCAATGGAAAAATTCCATTACTTGAGTTTTGTAGAGTTATTGCAAAGACATATTTGTCAACATCTTACATTTCTGACCCGAAATCCTGTGGCAGACATGCCTTCGACAGCCTGAACACTAAAAGAGTTCCAGATAACATCAGAAGAAGCATTCATGGTCATTTGATGGAAAGAACGGAGAATGGAAGGCAGTAAAAATGTGCTATTTGTAAAAAAAATGCCAGAAAGCAATGCAGAAAATGTAATGTAGGCTTACACGTAGACTGCTTCAAAGAATGGCACAAATAATGCAATTTTTTTATTGAATACTATTGTAAATTATATCTTCAACTTTAATTATTACTCTATTATTAAATCATTAGTTGTGCAATCCGTAATTGTGTGGTATTTACTAATTCTAAGGTAAAATGAATAAACAAACAAAAGTCTCCACACAAATAAAGTTTTATTCAACAGCAACAACGCGTTTCGAATTATTATCTATTATTATTATCTATTAATAATAATATATTATCTATCTATTATTATTATTACCTTTATTAATTATCCTATTGTAATACTACATCATGTTAAAATACTTGTAACTATGATAATTATTCAAAATAATAAAATGTTGCTCTCATGTGTTGGTTAATTAACTCTGTAGTGTCGTAATCCCCAAATAAGACCTGATTTAAAAAATGAAATATTAAACAAACTGGTTTTTTAAAAAATTGTTTGGAGGTATTATTTGATAATAATACATCATAATAACAATATTCTATGCAACATTTTCAGAAACAAAAATTTGGTACTTAATGGGTTAATAGAACAAAAATAATGTCTAAGTACTGTAATGAAAATTTTGATCGCATTTTAAAACATTACCTGAATGTAAGAAAAGAGAAACAATTAACAACGATAGACGAACAATAGTACATAAAGTTTATTATAAAAATTAGCACAAGTTTGATGAAAGAGTATTACTATAAGGAGCAATGCTATATGCAAAAACTTGAATGATTTAGTAACACTGGTTACTTGCTATAAAAGCCCACATGTGAGTAACCGATTTTTAAAAAAAATAATAACCAAGTCAAAAGCTCACCTTTAAAAAGGAAACAATAATCTTTATACGGCTGGAATATAACCAAACAAACTTGGTAAGGTTTCGTTATCTTCCTTCTGTATAACTATTATGATATCTTCTTTGTTTTTAGTTTGTTCGCTGTCTGATGATTTAAATGAAAGGCTATATATACACACACAATGTTCTTACCTCGACCATATACATTCAACATTATTTTGCTTCATTGAGGTTTCGTCTAGCTTGAAACAGTAAAATACCTTTAAACCAATGTTTCATCTGTATTTGTTTTACAGACTCAGGGCTACATCAATAGAGAATCAATATAGAAACATGAAAAATATATATGTGTTACAGTATTTATATGAAAATACATTATTTCCTTGCTATTTATCTAGTGTGATAAAAAAAAAACAACCATTGTTTTAATGTTATCAAACTACACTGCTGCTCTTAGCGACGGTTTTTCGAAGTTCCGTCGTTAAACCGTCCTTCGAAATACTTCCAATGAAAACTTAATTCATTCACTAGATAATATTTTGAAGGTGAAGTCAGGATTAAGTTCTACAAAGTTACATAGAAATTATAATCAATTTGAGTCATAGGCTAGTCAACATGAACTGTAATACTAATTACTCTTTTTCTAGAATAATTCTATTTTTACGTGAACATGAATTTCGTTCTTGTGAAATCTGGCAGGAAATATCCATTTACTTTAAAACAAAAAAAAAAACTTTCAATGATCTTCCTCATTCATTAATTATCATACTAACATATATATTTCAGTTCATAATATTGTTACACAAAGGATGTAAAGAGGAAAAAAAATTAAACTCCACCTGGTATTAATTTATCATAAATTTACTTACAAGATCCATCGTTAAACCGTCTTTCAAAATACTCCAAAAAACTATCCCTAAGAGTAGCGCTGTAGTTTGATCTGAATACAACTGTTATGTAAAGTTTTTTTTTGCATTAGATAAATGTATAGGTTATAATGTCTATTCATACAAATAATGTAACCTATATTTTTTGGATGTTTCAGTACTTAATTTATATATTGGTGTAGCCCTGAAGATGACTACAAATATAAAGGAAATGTTGGTTCAAACATATTTTATTGTTTGAAGCTGGACCAAACATCGAATAAGAAAATAGTGTTAAATATATCTCTCATATTCAGTGCATAGGAATCAAATATAATGATAACTGACTGTTAGAACGAAATAAAAGTAAAGAGTATTATTCTTCTTAAAAAATGTTTACAATCAAAAGCAGTTGATCTATTTGATGACCCCAAGGTCTTATCAAAACTGATAAACTATCACCAGATAACTGGTCTCAACACAATAACAAGGCGTTAATCCAAACATCATGGACTCCTCTTGTTTCTTCTGTGCATTCATGATAACTCTACGAAAAGATAACATACAAAAAACACTTTTGTTTCTCCTTCATAGATTCTTTCTAATTTTTTTTTTTTGCCAATATAACTATACAACATTTAATTTAGTTTTTTAAATAAATGCATCTTCTTTGAGCATAACCTTGAATTCTCTTTATAATTTATCTGAACTAAGGATATCGTAGAATTCCCTTTATAAAGATATTGTTATTTAACATTGAATCACTTTTTAAATACATGTTATTTCAACATAACGTTAATTTATTTTCTACATACAATAGAACCTGGGAGCACGAGTTTGATTCGCTCTCAGACCGAGCTCGTATTGCAATATACTCGAATTACATAATAATTTTTAGCATTAAAATTAATATGAAAATTAATACTCCGTTCCATCCCTCAAATGCCTGTTTTTAAGTTTATTTCTTTAAACAGAAAACGTGGAATTACAGAAAATAAAGAATACTGGACATGTTAATAAGTAACTGTGAGTTTCAGTTTTCATGTCTATCAGACAAATTCATGGACCTTTCCCAATGGTACATGGACCGGTTGCAATTGTTTTCTGGTAAAACTCTTGACCTAGGTCTTTTTGAGCCTACCTTGGCTGTAGGTAAGGTCAATGTCCATAAAGCCTTCCACTTGTTTTGACCGCTGTGCACCCTAGCTTTCCAGCCATTTACACCATTAGATCAAATCAGGCCGACTATTTAACATGTTGCCCTTTTTGTCACCTCCAAGTTTAGCCACCCATACTTGGGGGGTGTCTGAGGTGGACCTCGAGGAGGCGGGCACCACGATTCTACGTCACGCTTTAGACCAGCGTTTCCCAAAGTGGGCGGTACCACCCCCCTGGGGGCGGTGGTTTGATATTGGGGGGCGGTAACGCAAAAATAGGCGGTTTGGGGGGGCGGTAACTAAAAAATAGATGGTTGGTGGCGACAGTGTAGCTAATGTAGCAGCTGGCTGCTACAATACTTACATCGTCGTCACAAACTGTTGGCGGTAACCATCAAAATCCATTCAAGTAATAAAAATTAGAAATAAGAATTTCAAAAGATATGCCGCTCTTTTACCTGAGGATTAAGGGTTCAGCCCCGGTCGAAAGTAAAAGTAAAAGAGAGTTTTCGGTCAAAATAAAGGGAATAAAAAGATAAGCTGCTCTTTCACGTATGTCCTATGGATTAAGAGGTCAGCCTTGATCGGAAGTAAATGAGTTTTCGGTCGAGATAAGAAGAATAAAATCATCGTTACCTATATAAATAGTAGACCGCAATCTCAATTATGTAAAGATAGATTGTGGCTGTAGATGCATGACAGCTAGAGGATGGTTTTTTTACTCTTTCTTACTGTACTTCTTTCTTTCCCCAAACATCCCTTTCTGGACATTAGTCCTTTTTTATGGGGTAGGGGGCGCTGGCAGGCTATTCTAGAAGACAAGGGGGCGCTGGCACTCTATTCTAGAAGACAAGGGGGCGCCAGCCTGAAAAAGTTTGGGAAACCCTGCTTTAGACGAATATAAACTATTCTCGCAATTATACCAGGGAGGGGGGGGGGGTGAGAAAACAATAACACGACAGTTATACTCCCGGTATTAAGGTGGCTCATTTACCTCACTACCAAATTCTTCACAACCATGTTACGCTAGCCCTGAGGTTGTAAACGTTCTCTTATTCCTTCCCACCTGTTGCCTGCTCTAAAGGTGAGGACGTATATAGATAGAGATATAAGAATCAGGGAGTCTAACACTCCCACAGAAGAAGAACCCTTATCAGGGAGAGGCACCTGAGAACTCGAGAAAGCAAAACATTTAAAAAAAAGGAAACCTTAATTGTCCTTTTTGGATCGTTTTCTTGATGTTAATATATATATAAAAAAATCACAATATTTTTCATTATTATCGAGATTTAGTCTAGCTTCAAACAATACAATATATATAATCATAAATAAAAATATATCATATAAACAATGAAATAACAATCAGTTACCAAACCACAATATGAAAATGGGAAAAATAGACTAAGATCTTTCAACAGTAACAAGCGGTCTTCGTCAGAGTCAAAAAGCCAACTCACTAAGTTATGTTTAGGAAGTCTTCTTCACAGTCAAATCTCAACTCACGAAGTTATGTTTAGGAAGTCTTCTTCACAGTCAGTCAAATCTCAACTCACTAAGTTATGTTTAGGAAGTCTTCTTCAGAGTCAAATCTCAACTCACTAAGTTATGTATAGGAAGTCTATAGGGTTTTTGACTCTGACGAAGCCCGCTTGTTACGGTTGAAAGGATCTTAGTCTTGTTTTTCCATTTTCATGTTGTGGTTTGATCATTGATAATCATAAATATAACAAAATATAAATAATCGTTTCAGGGTAAACTATACGTGCAGATTAATAGGAAAACTCACTTACAGTCTCTAATTTTTGGTTTAAGCGTCATCAGGAGAGAAAAGATAGGGACACCAAGCCAATGGCATAAGCAACCCCTGCTTGCCACTTCGTTTTTAAAAATTCTAGAAAGTCTTCACAATATTTATTTCTACAAAATTACAGTCATGAAAGAAAACCAAAGATTTATTATTTAAATCTTATAAAACGTATAATTGGAATAAAAAAAAAATTGTTAAATTAAATTTACTGTATATGCAAACAAACATCAGTAACATTCAACCAGCTTTAAAAAATTAGTTTGGAAAAATTTAAAATAAACTTATTTTTAATTTGCAAATATTACAGTTGAAAAATCCGTTTAAAAATAGTATTAAACACATAAAACATAAAAAAATCACGTCCTTAAAAACTCAGTTTGATATAATTGTTCAGATTTATTGTTAGCTTTTTATATTTTTTTTTCTGTTTTCTATTTTTACCCCTCAAAATGTTTCACCCCCCCCCCCCCTTCTTACGCCATTGCACCAATCGCACTTGATAAGCGACTACTGGACACCCAACTTACATATGGTACAATGTTGGAGATGGTCTCCAACCTTCACTTCGCAAGTGCGCTTGGTGTTCCTATCTTTTCTCTGTTGATGACGGTTAAACCGAAAATTAGACACTGTAAGTGTGTTTTTCTACTTACTGTGTACCTACAGTTTACTCTGAAACATTAATGTGTACCTATAGTGTACTCTGAAACGTTAATGTGTACCTATAGTGTACTCTGAAACGTTAATGTGTACCTATAGTGACTCTGAAACGTGTACCTGTAGTGTACTCTGAAACGATAATGTGTACCTATAGTGTACTCTGAAACGTTAATGTATACCTACAGTATACTCTGAAACGTTAATGTGTACCTATAGTATACTCTGAAACGTTAATGTGTACCTATAGTATACTCTGAAACGTTAATGTGTACCTATAGTATACTCTGAAACGTTAATGTGTACCAATAGTATACTCTGAAACGTTAATGTGTACCTATAGTATACTCTGAAACGTTAATGTGTACCTACAGTATACTCTGAAACGTTAATGTGTACCAATAGTATACTCTGAAACGTTAATGTATACCTACAGTATACTCTGAAACGTTAATGTGTACCTATAGTATACTCTGAAACGTTAATGTGTGCCTATAGTGCACTCTGAAACGTTAATGTGTACCAATAGTATACTCTGAAACGTTAATGTATACCTACAGTATACTCTGAAACGTTAATGTGTACCAATAGTATACTCTGAAACGTTAATGTGTACCAATAGTATACTCTGAAACGTTAATGTGTACCAATAGTATACTCTGAAACGTTAATGTATACCTACAGTATACTCTGAAACGTTAATGTGTACCTACAGTATACTCTGAAACGTTAATGTGTACCAATAGTATACTCTGAAACGTTAATGTGTACCAATAGTATACTCTGAAACGTTAATGTGTACCAATAGTATACTCTGAAACGTTAATGTATACCTACAGTATACTCTGAAACGTTAAAGTGTACCTATAGTATACTCTGAAACGTTAATGTATACCTACAGTATACTCTGAAACGTTAATGTGTACCTATAGTATACTCTGAAACGTTAATGTGTACCTATAGTATACTCTGAAACGTTAATGTATACCTACAGTATACTCTGAAACGTTAATGTGTACCTATAGTATACTCTGAAACGTTAATGTATACCTACAGTATACTCTGAAACGTTAATGTGTGCCTATAGTATACTCTGAAACGTTAATGTGTGCCTATAGTGTATTCTGAAACATTAATTGTCCTTTTAGGATTATTTTCTTGATAAAAAATATAAATAATCATATTTTTGTTTTTTTATCGAGGTTTGGTTTAACTTCAAAAAATACAACACTTTTAAACCAACGTTTCGTCTTTATTTGTAGACATCTTCAAGTCTTGGTGATTTTACTATTGCAAATAAAAAACAACGGATATTTAGTTATTTGTTTGAAATAGTAAAATACCAACTGAAGATGTCTACAAATACAGATAGAACATCAAGTAGAAAAGTGTTGTGTTGTTTATAGATAGACCAAACCTCTGTAAAAAAAGTAAAAATAAAAATAAAATATCTGTGGTCGAGATAAGAAAACATTTAATAATCATTGATTAATTCTTTTCAAAATTAATCATTCTTGATCTCAATACACTGATTTATTTGACCAAAAATAGTAGTCGAAGCATAACTGCAATAAATCAAATAATATACCAATTTAGCGAATATCGAAATAGCAAGTCATAGGGTTTGGAACAGTGGCGTAGCAATCATTTTTGTTTGCCACACGGGTGCGGCCATAAGATTTACCGCCCTCCCCCACCCCTCCCGTCACCCTTTACTGGCCATTGATAATCTGTTAACATTGAAAACTCCCCAACGTCCTCAAAATATTTACTTTTCATGGTATTACAATCAAGGATCTAATTTTAAACGGCTGTTATTAGTCCCAGAATTTCATTCTATTGCAGTACTCGAGTATATATATATATATATGCAGCAGCCTCTGCATATTTCAATTCAACTTGTTTAAAAGAAGATTTGCTGCCTACCTATACAAATATATATATATATATATATATATATCGATTCACTTCTTTTCCTGAAGACGAGGACATCGAAATATAGTAGTGAGTTCAGTGGTTTCCTTTCTATGTGTTCTTTTTTAAATTCTAGTTTATATATATATATGTATATATGAATTAAACACCACAATCAACAAATATATATTAATTACAATGCTCTAAGGACTTTCGTTACAACATCATCAGAGAGCTAAATGAAAAACCAAAAAAATATAATAACAAGTTAAGTTGGTTAAACCATCTTCAGCAATCCTTAAGACCTCAAACAACCAGGTTAACTTGTTATTATATTTTTTTGGTTATTTCATTTAGCTCTCTGATGATGTAACGAAAGGCTTTAGAGCATTTTAATTAATATATAATTGTTTATTGTGGTGTTTAATTCATACATTATATCAGGAGTTATTGTTGATTATATATATATATATATATATAATATATATATATATATATATATATATATATATTATATATATATATTATATATTCAATGTTTCGTTATTGAGGGCTAGGTCAAATAAAAGAAAATAAACTCCTTTCTAGGCCGACGTTTCGATGTATTTGTACATCATCTTCAGGGCTAAAATTAGAGTAAGACTATAATACATTTATCCAAACAATCTACAACTCACATAGAGAAATAACACACACTTTTGTTAAACCAACAGATACATACAAAAGGTTATTTTATAATCAGAGTTGTTGAGTACATATCTATTTAAAAGTATCTGACAAAGGAAATTAGTTTTACCCTGAAGATGATGTACAAATACATCGAAACGTCGGCCTAGAAAGGATTTTATTTTCTTTTATTTGACCTAGCCCTCAATAACGAAACATTGAATAGAATAGAAGAGGTCAATAACAATTTTTGAGTTTATATATATATATAGTTAGCTTCAGCTACTCAAAGGGACTACTTCTGCCCGATGACGACGATGACTGTCGAAATATCGTTGTGAGTTTTTTGTGTGTGTCTTTATTTGTTTTTCTCTTTCCTGTGTGAACTATTATTTATATATATATATATATATATATATATATATATATATATATATATATATAACTTTAAATTACACAAAGCACGACACAGAAAAAAGAATAAAAAGAACACTTACAGAATTCAATATTTCGAACTGTTGTTCGTCATCAGGAGTAGACCAGAAGAGAGGACGAAGTGAGAGAGATCTCCCCACGTCGAAGAACGGAGCGCAAATCGCTCCGATATATATATATATAATTCTTTCTCCTTTTATTTTCTTTCTTTCTACTCTCCTGAAGACGGCAAGACGCCGAAATTATCGAGATTCGTGAGTGTTCGTCCTTTTTCTTGTGTTCTCTAGCTGTAACTTTAATTATATATATTTATATATATATATAATATATATATATTTATATATATTATATATATATATAGACACCCCAGACCACTCTAAGGGCTTCTGAGGAAGTCTTCATTTGGTTATTGGGTGCAAGAAATTCCCCTGGTCTAAATTTAATCAGATGATTTTTTTATTTTTTATTTTATTTTTAATTAATTTTTTATTTATTTATTTATTTTTTCCCCTCGTTTAATTTTAGTTAGTTTTATGTTTTTTTCCCTCGTTTAATTTTAGTTAGTTTTATGTTTTTTTCCTTTCCTTTCTCTTTTTTACTTTTCTCCTCCCTTTTACTTAAATATCACTTTTAATATTTTATTAACTCACAGCCTACACTGGTTCACGTTGGTAAGGTGGCTGCACTGCGTGTCATTGTATCGCGCCAGTTTACATCGGCCAGTGGACGCATTTACGTCTCCGTTCCTTCATTCTTTCTTCTTTTCTTTCTTTCTACTCTCCTGAAGACGGCAAGACGCCGAAATTATCGAGATTCGTGAGTGTTCGTCCTTTTTCTTGTGTTCTCTAGCTGTAACTTTAATTATATATATATATACACAGACGTCATCAAAGAAAACCAAATATTTTACAAAAATAAAAACGTATAAAAAAATCATAAAAAAATTGTTAAATTAAATCAACTGGTTATGCAAACAAATATAATGAACTTTAAACTCATTTTTAAAAACTAATTTTTTAAAAATTAAAAATACATGTATTTTTAATTTGCAAATATTATAGTTTTTAAAACCCGTTTAAAAAATATTATTATACTCATAAAACATAAAAAACAATTACGACTTTTTAAACTCATTTTAGTATAAAATTTCAGTTTTTTTGTTAACTTTTTTTATTATTTTAATTTATTTTTCTATTTTCTATTTTTATATCCATAAATGCAACCCCCTCCCCTCCCCTTTGCTATGCTACTAGTTTGGAAAACTCAGTCAATCCACTTAATAGAGTCGTCAAAGACGTCTCTACAATCCCTTTATAGAGTCGTCAAAATTCTCTATAGAATTACAAGGGGAGACACAATATTTCCTTGAACAATAAATATTTTCATGTTTAGCATTCCTTCCAGTAGACCTCCCTAATAAATCTCACCAAAGGAAAAGAAAAAAAATTAAAACAATATCGACATTGAAAACTCATTTTAGTATAAAATTTCAGAGTTTTTCTTAGCTTCTTTATTATTGCAATTTTTTTTTCTATTTTCTATTTTATATCTTCAAAATGCCACAACCCAGCACGTACCACGAACCCCCCCCCCCCCCCCCCCCCCCTTGTAAAAATGACTATCCTTGTAGAGTCGTCATAATTATCTATAGAAGTACAAGGGGAGACACAATATTCCCTTAAACTAATCAGTGTCTGAAGTCTAGCATTCTTTCCAGTAGATCTCCCTAATAAATCTCACCAAAGGAAAAAGAAAAAAAATTAAAACAATATCGACATTGAAAACTCATTTTAGTATAAAATTTCAGAGTTTTTCTTAGCTTCTTTATTATTGCAATATTTTTTTCTATTTTCTAATTTTTTTTCCTCAAAATGCCACAATCCAGCTCGTGCCACTCAACCCCCCCCCCCCCCCCTTTGTAAAAATGACTATCCTTGTAGAGTCGTCATAATTATCTATAGAAGTACAAGGGGAGACGCAATATTCCCTTAAACTAATCAGTGTCTGAAGTCTAGCATTCTTTCCAGTAGATCCTAAATCTCACCAAAGGAAAAAGAAAAAAAATTAAAACAATATCGACTGAAAACTCATTTTAGTATAAAAATTTTTTTTTTTTTATTATTTAAATTTTTTTTTATTTTATTAAAATTTAAAAATACTT
>JAPFBL010001344.1:0-17703 GCA_026182355.1 Hermatobates lingyangjiaoensis | reverse complement strand
TGAAAACAACTTCAATTTCTATTTGAGTGAAATCAAATAAACACTTATGGCTGCTATTCATGCACGACACATTTGCCCTATCCAGTATATATTTGCCATATCAAGTATATATCTGGCTTATCCAGTATATATTTGCCATATCCAGTATATATCTGGCTTATCCAGTATATATTTGTAATAGTAACTAACTATTTGTCATATCCAGTATATATTTGCCATATCAAGTATATATCTGGCTTATCCAGTATATATTTGCCATATCAAGTATATATCTGGCTTATCCAGTATATATTTGCCATATCAAGTATATATCTGGCTTATCCAGTATATATTTGCCATATCCAGTATGTATTTACCATATCAAGTATTCATCTGCCTTATAGAGTATATATTTGTCATATCCAGTATAATTTCCCATATCATGTATATATTTGCTATATCAAGTATACATTTGCCTCATCCAGTATATATTTGTAATATCCACTATATATTTAACATATCGTATAAATTTGCCATATCGAGTATATATTTGCCATATCAAGTATATATCTGCATTATCCAGTATATATTTGTAATAGTAACTAACTATTTGTCATATCCAGTACATATTTGCCATATCAAGTATATATCTGGCTTATCCAGTATATATTTGCCATATCCAGTATGTATTTACCATATCAAGTATTCATCTGCCTTATAGAGTATATATTTGTCATATCCAGTATAATTTCCCATATCATGTATATATTTGCTATATCAAGTATACATTTCCCTCATCCAGTATATATTTGTAATATACAATATATATTTGCCATATCAGTATATATTTACGATATCCAGTATGTATTTACCATATCAAGTATTCATCTGCCTTATAGAGTATATATTTGTCATATCCAGTATAATTTCCAATATCATGTATATATTTGCTATATCAAGTATACATTTCCCTCATCCAGTATATATTTGTAATATACAATATAAATTTGCCATATGAGTATATATTTACGATATCCAGTATGTATTTACCATATCAAGTATTCATCTGCCTTATAGAGTATATATTTGTCATATCCAGTATAATTTTCCATATCGTGTATATATTTGTCATATCAAGTATACATTTGCCTTATCCAATATATATTTGCCATATTAAGTATACATTTACCTTATGCAGTATATATTTGTAATATCTACTATATATTTGTCATATCAAGTATATATTTGCCATATCCAGTATAATTTGCCATATCAAGTATACATTTACCTTTCTAGTACAATTTGTCATATCCAATATGTATTTGTCATATCTTCAATACAAAAGAATTACCTTCATAGCAAACTTTATACCAGACTGAGCTGGTATAGTTCATATTACGAAACAATTTCTGGCATTGAAATTAATATGAATATAAATAATTCTTTCCATTCCCAAAATTCCTCTTTTTAGATAATTTTTTAAATATAAAATATAAACAATACTGCTCATGAAATATGAATAATAAAAATGAATTCAAGAAATAATCATGTTTTATTAATCTACCAAATTTAAATTGGAAACCCACCTTGGCTTGAGGAAAACGGTCGCTCGTACAACGAATTTTAAAACATCGTACGAGACAAAAAATTCATACGAATGGCTGGTCGTCAAGAGAATTGGTCCTGCAATGCGACACTCGTACTACGAGCTTCTACTATAATAATATATATATATATATAACAAGATGTCACAAAGGACACGTGAAATTAAAATCTAAGTAAGAAATTCTAAAGTGAGACTAAAATTTTCCGACAAAAACATCACACAGACGAAAACATTGTTTTATTTCTTTGATAAATCTTAGTCCCATTTTTGCTTTTCATACAGTCCATTTGTTTCTAGACCATTGTTTTACGAAAAAATAATCAACATTTAATAGTAATATACAATTAACTATTATTCTTATTTTTTTTTAATTTTTAATTAGAAATATTATTATGAAATATAAATTATAATAATATCAGACGTTATAAAAAAAAAAGTTAGGAAAAAAAAACCTTTGAAAACTCTAATAAAACTTCATTAAAACGGGAAAAGCAGAGAAGAAAAGTTAGTTTATTGTGGACATTTAATTTTACAAGCTCAATTACGAGGATGTTTACTAAAACAATGCCAAATGCTTCTCCCACCAGATGCGCAATTAAAGTGATCTCCGTAAAAAAAAAAGGGATTTGAATATCCAACTGGTAGATTTTGCAATATAAAGACGAATTATGCAAATAGTTACCATTAATATTTTTATATTCATAGTTATTAACTTAATTTGCAATTGTTCTTTATAACCTGTGAAAATTAAATACACTTGCATTGATGATTAAACAGAATCATGGATTGGATTTTCTTTTATTTCCTTCTAGACACTTATTGTGTAATAAAAAAAGTTAATTTAATAAAAATAAAACAATTTTATGGATAAAATAACTTATTTAGTTTTTTTTTTATGATAGGTTTCATTAGATAAAAATTTAGTATACTTCAATTTTCTTATTATTTGAAAAAATAAACACTATACTGTATAAATAAACATTACAATTGTGCTACCATGTTGAGTTTAATAATGGCAGTATACTAACATTAATGATCAAACCACAATAAGAAATAGAAAAACAAGACTAAGATCTTTCAATCGTAACAAGCGGTCTTCGTCAGAGTCAAAAACCCAACTGCTATATATATATACAATGAGCAAACCACAATATGAAATAGAAAAACAAGACTAAGATCTTTCAACCGTAACAAGCGGTCTTCGTCAGAGTCAAAAACCCAACTGCTATATATATATACAATGAGCAAACGACAATATGAAATAGAAAAACAAGACTAAGATCTTTCAACCGTAACAAGCGGTCTTCGTCAGAGTCAAAAACCCAACTGGACGTTGTTGGGTAAAATGGACGTCGCCATTAAGTATGCAATATACTTTTTTGATATCTAGTAATATTGTCAACATTTAACAGTAATATACAATTACTATTATTTTTGTAATATGGTAGTAATATTGTAATAATATTTTAGTAATAATATTTTTTATATTGTAGCTTAATGCGCAAATCTACAAGAAAACACTCTGACAAGTATACTTTTATAATTCACTGAAACTACTTTGAATAATTTCATTATTATGTTTTTTAATGCCATTTTTTTTACAAATGTATGATAAACTTAAACGTAAAATTAAAATAACAACAGTATTCAGCATTAAACATGAAAGAACATCTTTTACAATGGGTTTTCATTAGAGGTTCCATTATAACAAAGAGAGTCAGCAAAATTAAAAATTTGAAAAAAGAAAGTTTAAGTAAAAGGGATTGAAAGAGAGAAATGTAAAAAAAATTTGAACAATCTTTTTATAAATAAAAAGAATTATTCAAGAAAAAATATTTACGTAAATTTGTAAATATATGATTATTTCATTGTTTTGTTATATTTCTCTAATTTAACTACTTGGTGGTATATTTTGAAAAGTTTTCAAGATGTTGAATAGAAACCATCTACAGATAAATTATTTTGTGAATTAGCTTCAGTATTGAAATGTGGTAATAAAGGGTTAAAGGATTTTGCGTATTTATTCAAAATGATATTTATAATGAACAAACGTTAATTTTTTTTCATTCTTTTTTTTTTTAATATATTGAACGAAACGTGTTTTATATTTTATAGGATATTGTTGAATATCGAATAACGATGAGAGTAAGGCATGAATTATTCATTCAAATTTTATGGAGCTTTTCGGTTCATAGCATTAGGCCCACTTTCCCAACCAATGTTAATCAGTCTTAAGGGGTCTCTTACTAGCAATTCAAATGAATTTTATCACAAAATATTTAATATTTTATATTTATAAAAATTATCAGTGTATGCTTAACAACTTCTATTAAAGTTATATTTATTTATTTAAATATCTTTGTGGTTTATTTAAAATTAAAGATATCAAATCAATCATATTTGGTGGTGATACTACACAGTAAGATGACTGGATTAAGTGTCATAGTCAGAACAGAAACGGTAGCCTAGTGGTATGAATGCTCGCCTCTAGGGTAGTAGAAAAAGTGGAAAAAGATAACACTCGCTCAGAAAAAATTGGTATATGAGCCGCTTATTTTGAAAGTGGCATAATTCCATTTATGTTAAAATCGAGATATTTAAGGGTTTGCGTTTTACAAAATTTAAAAATATTGTCATTTTATTTATCAACTAATCTTTGTTATAAAAATTCTTAGTAATTTTAAATAAATTTTGTACAATTTGCTGCAAAAGGTAAAGATAACGTAAAAATGTAATTATTTAAATAGCTAGCTAAATTTTTTTGGAAAATGGAATTAGGCCACTTTCAAAATAAACGGCTCATATATGTTTTTGACAAAGGAGAAGGAAAATCATTTTATTAAATACTAAGAAGCTATCAATTTCCCAGCATAATACTACTATAACATACTAATAAAATGGTAGTAATGTACTACTACCCGTAGCCTAACTATTCAGCTATTCTGCCCAACTGAATAATTTTACAGGATACACAAGGACGATTCTCCTCAGCTGAATGCAGAGTGGGGGGGTCACTAGTTCAGTTATAAAGAACAAAATATCGTTTCAGCGATTTCTTTTTTTTATTTTAAAGCTGATTTATGACTGTAAAAAAAAAAAGAAATTGATTTCCTTTAGAAAAGGAAATAGAAAGAAAATAACTTCTCTATCAGCACTAGAGATAGGAAAATATAATATTTGATTTAGCTAAACCCATAAATTGTTATATTGTTTTCAAAAGTAAAATCGGTAAAAAATTTGAACTAAAATAATTTTAAAAACTAAAGGAGAAAATATTTAAAAAAAAAAAAATAATGACTGCATATTGAAGCCTAATAAAATATAAATATAAATTTAAATAAAAAAAAATTGTGTATTATTGACAAAATTTTCAGTAATTGTAATTTAAAATATGGCAATTGGTTGTTAAGAATGTGCGCATGGTATTGTCCTGCGTGTTATCTAAGACATCACTTAAAATAACAACTGCTGGATTTTTCCGGATGGTTTGTCGTTTTTGAAAGTTATGGCAATATTTTGGACCATTTCCTGCCAATAGATAGCAGGAAATAAATATAAAAACAAATATAATATATATCTTAATATAATAACCAATTAAATGAAGCGATCCATGAACTACAAAACTACATTAACATAAAGAACGCACAGAAAAGAAACAGAAACTCACTACTATATTTCGATGGACTTGTCATCAATGAGTCGTTTCTATCTTCCTGATGACGGAGCCATCGAAATATAGTAGTGAATTTCTGTTTCTTTTTTGTGTGTTCTTTATGCTAATGTAGTTTCTTAATATAATAAGATATCTTAATATAATATATTTTATAGTCAATATATCTTAATTGATAACAAAATTTCACAGTTTGAGTTGAGATTTGACTCTGACGAAGACCGCTTGTTATGGTTGAATAATCTTGGATTTTTTTTCTGATTTCCTACTATGATTTGGACGTTGATCTTAAACTATATAGATTAATAAGACAAACTAAACACAGTAATTTAGTGATCTAATTCTAAAATATATTCACTGTTTTTTTTACCAACACTGTTAGTTTGCTCATCCTTAGAAATTAAATATTATTTTTATTAGTTCGGTTAACAGAGTATATTAAGGAAGTTAATCAATATTAACTCAAGAGAAATATGTAAAATGTGAAATACTCGTATTTATATCTTTAAAACAGAACATTGTAAAGTTTTGAAATGATAAAACTTGTAAATTTTCACTCGTTATGATTTTCTTTTAAAAAAAAAAAAATAAAATCTCAAAAAAATATATTTAAACATTTAATAGACAAGTAGAATTTGAATTAAACTTCAAATTCACATAAAAAAAAAAGAAGAACGAAAAAAAGTGAGTAACTTGAATGGAATGAAGTAGCTAATTAGTTTGAATGTGGCATTAAAATTACTAAAATATTAAATTGATTTAACTTTCTCGACCACTGATTTTAAGTTCACAGAATGGGGTTCTTGAAAGAGAAATTTAAAAGAAATGATAAACATTATGAATACACCAACCACCTGTAATAAGAGATCTAATATATGCAGTCATAGTTTAATTTACTCCAATCTCCTTCAATAGTTTCCATTGAACTGTTTTTATGTTGACATTGGAGGAGTAGCTTGTTTTCTGTTTTTAAGGTTATGTAACCTTCCTTTTATATTCGTATCTGTTTTGATGCTGCTAGATAAAAGCATGGAAGGTTAAATAGTGTTTCCTCTAAAACAAATTAATAATTTTTGTAGGTTTTGTTTTCCCTTAATTTCTTTTATTTTTTGACTGTTTTTTTTTATTTTTTTGTAATTTTCTGGCATACTGTGTTTGTTACTGACTGTTTGTTTTGCTTGAATGCTCTGTATAGAGGTATCCTTCCAGAATTAGTTTTGTTATAGTGTGTATATCTATTTGAAAATATAACAAAAAAGACTAACCTATCTGTATTTATAAAACACAAAATTTGTTTTATGTCTGCTATAGAAATAAAAAATTGGAGATATTTAGATACAAATAAACATATGGATCTTATATAATTTTTTTTCGGGGGGAAACTAACTACGGGTTTTTGATTTTGATCAGGGTTCTTTTTTGGGATTACCGCCCGTAAGCAAAACGACAGGACATAATCAACCTCCTGGGATAACACCAGGTAGATCAGCTAGTACAGGCATGGGCAACCTTTCGTGAACTGAGGGCCGCATTATATAATTCCCAAGTGAACTGTAGGCCGCATGGTCATTTCTATGGTATTTCGATATATGCAGCTTATATGTATAAGGGTTCAGGGATCAGGGTTCTTTTTTGGGATTACCACCCGTAAGCAAAACGCCAGGATATAATCAACCGCCTGGGACAACACTGGGTAAATCAGCTAGTACAGGCATGGGCAACCTTTTGTGAACTGAGGGCCGCATTATATAATGTCCAAGTGACCGCGGGCCGCATGGTCATTTATATGGTATTTCGATATATACAGCTTATATGTATAATGTCTTTTTATAAATATATAGAAATATATACTGTGCGCTGTATTAATGTATCAAAATTATTTAACTTTTTATTGTTAACTATAATTAAAGATATTATCCATATCTCATTATTCCTTATCATAAACAATGATCACAAACAAACTCCAAAAGATTAGTGCGTCATATATGAAAAAACTAAAACATTTGTTGCTATAGAACTCTCTCTCTCCCTCTCTTCTCTCATCTCTCTCCACTCTCTCTCTCTCTCTCTCTCTCTCTCTCTCATGTTGTAATTTCCTTCCAAAAGTCACGGTGAGATTTTTGTTAATAATCAAAAAGCAAAGGAACTTTTAATATTAAGATAGAATTCCAGATAATCTCTCCTAGGGCCACACAAATATGCTGTATTTGTGCTGGGCCGCAGGTCGCCCATGCCTAAGCTAGTATAACATATAAGTATCCCAGAATGTTATAGTTAAAAACGACTTAGTTTTTTTATGACCAAAATAAACTTAGATTTCATAACCAAAAAACAAACCAATATAATATATATCTCTCATATTGTAATTTCTTTCCAAAAGTCACGGTGAACTTTTCTTAATAAGCAGAAAGCAAAGGAACTTTTAATATTAACATAGAATCTCCGATCTCCGAGGGCTGCACAAATACACGTCTGGGCCGCATGTAGCCCGCGGGCTAAAGGTTGCCCATGCCTGACCTAGTATAATATATAAGTTTCCCAGACTGTTATAGTTAAAAACTTTTTATCAACCCATTTGATTTCATAACCAATTTGATTCGGTCAATTTTCCAGGATCAAAATCAAACTCTCAATGCCATTGAGTTTGATAGTTATTATGATTATTATTGATTAATAATAATCCCAATCAAAGTTTGATTTTGATCCTGGAAAATTGACCGAATCCCGATTACATTATACACCTATATATATATATATATAACTTTAAATTACACAAAGCACGACACAGAAAAAAGACTAAAGAGAACACTTACAGAATTCAATATTTCGAACTGTTGTTCGTCATCAGGAGTAGACTAGAAGAGAGGACGAAGTGAGAGAGATCTCCCCACGTCGAAGAACGGAGCCCGAATCCGTTCGCGCTCCGTTAGCGTATATATATATATATATATATATATATATATAAGTGTCTCAGAAATAAAAATGTTACAGTTGAAAACGACTTTGGACTTTGATTATTTTTTTTAAAATGCTAATCCAAAAAGTTGATTAAACTACTAACTGTAGTAGTAAATCATATTTATTGCAGAGTAGCTTGATAAGAGAAGAAGATAACGAGGTGGTAATGGATACATTCCAATGATAAGCAAGCGTTATGTAGTTACAGCATAAATAGAGACGTATGACATCTCACATTATACGCGGAGATAAAGCAAGGCTTAATTAATCCAGATAGATCTGAAGCAGACATTGAGGTAGAACCGTTAATTATTGACTCTGCTCAAGATTCATGTCTCTTCTGCCCCCCCCCCCCCCCCCCCCCCAACCCTCAAAATTACCGGCCTATCATCAATTATAATTAATAATGCCTATGCACTGGAGAAGGGCATTCTCACTTTGAAACCCAGGGCTTTCTACTTGATATATTGCTTACTGTCATCAAATTGATTTCCAATCAAGGCATTAAATGCAGCGGTATTTCTGTTAATGACACTTGTCAACATTGTGATGAGATACACTCTAGACCTATGTCGCTGAATAGGGAGTCTATCAGTAATCAAATACATGATTATAGTAAAACAATTAACAAGAAACATATTGAAGCCCAAAGGAATATCAAAGCAATAACAGGACTTGTAGCTAACAAACCCATTATCATAAACTGGAATCATCCTTTAAAGACATATCAACCCCCTGAACCTTGGGAAAACACGTGACAATTATAGCAGTTATTAAAAATAATTTTACTCTGACGAAATATTAAACTGAGTTTTTGTAATATTTTCTTAGTGTT
Organism: Hermatobates lingyangjiaoensis; assembly: GCA_026182355.1. Classification (NCBI taxonomy): domain Eukaryota; kingdom Metazoa; phylum Arthropoda; class Insecta; order Hemiptera; family Hermatobatidae; genus Hermatobates; species Hermatobates lingyangjiaoensis. The sequence continues at coordinate 8,655 of JAPFBL010001344.1, read as the reverse complement.
ATCTCTTTGAGTTTGATTTATATTTATATATATAGAGGTGTGTTCTCTAATCGGGGTTCGGTCAATTTTCCAGGATAAAAAATTATTAAACTCTTGTTGCCAACGTTTCGGTTTTATTTAAAACCTTACTGAACCCCGATTAGAGAACACACCTATTATATCAAACGGTCGTTATATTATTGAATCTGTTATATATATATATATATAACGACATCAATCGTTATCTGCCTGCGGAGCAACTCGTTTCTATCTTCCTAATGACAAGGACATCGAAATATAGTAGTAAGTTTCTGTTTCATTTCTGTGTGTTCTTTGTGTCAATATAGTATATATATACATCATGATTTGTTTTCTTGACCCAATATTTATATGATGTAATTTTTTGGAGAATTGAGATCCAATGATTTTAAACTAGTCCTTTTGCCGACGTTTCGACATATATTTATGTCATCTTCAGGGCTACAACATGATTGTTTTACAATTACCAAATAGTAGTAATAGTAGTGCTAATTGTAAAACAATCATGTTGTAGCTCTGAAGATGACAAAAATACATGTCGAAACGTCGGCAAAAGGACTAGTTTAAAATCATTGGACCTCAACCCTCAAAAAAATTACACCATATATATATATATATATATATATATAATATAAATATATATATATATATAATATATATATATATATATATATTGTAAACAGGAAACGATCCAAATGGACAAAAAAAAGTTTCACGGTAAATCACAGACACAGAACAATGGAACAAACACACTTACTGTCTCTAATTGTTGGTTGAACCGTCATCAGGAGAGTTGATATAAGGACATCAAGCGCACGGTTGGAGACCAACAGTGTTATCACACGCATGCCCGGTTCAAGTAAGGTAAGAAAACTTAACTAAGAATAATCCAAGAGACCATTTGTAATTATAAAAGTACACTTGAATATTATTATAAGCAATGAATTTATTTATATTTTTTTTTCTTTTAAATTTACGAGTTAAATAAAGTAGAAGTAATGAAATACAACGAAAGGTAAAGAAATAGAGATAATTTATAATTTATTTCGAATTATTGATTCGTATTGGAGTTTTGATAAATGTCTATGTGTCACCTGAGCAAATTTCATTGTGATGAACCACTGGCTGGTGTGATTCATTTTCAAAGCAAAAAGGGGGAAACAAACCATGGCACAAGCTGACAGCCCGTAACTTAGTCCTCTTTTGTCTGCAAGACGTCCTGCTATCCAGTTCGGCGACCAGGACCAATAAATTCAACCCCCCGCCACTACACACACACACACACACACACACCCCCTATCTCTACATACTTGCATCCATTTTCCACCCATTTTATATCAGCAGAGGGTGGGGGAGGGGGAGGAGGAGATAACGCGTTCCAAACACTTCACTACGGCTTTCTCTTGAAATCCGGTTTCACTTGTACTCAAAATGAAAACAATAGGATTCATAAATTAGAAAAGCACTCCCCACCACCAAACTTTTTAGTTGATGCGAATTTATAACTGGATTGACCAAGTTTAATGATTAGTACTTTATCTCAAATTAGCTGTTCTTCAACTAGATTGATTCCATTATCAATAATTAACTGTTCATATTTGAGAATAACTTTTCATAAACTTCGAAATTTATTGATGACTCATACATGATCTTCCAACTAACCATGTTATCCTTAAAGTAAATCTCTAACTATCTTAATAGTTATAAGTTGTAAATTTCGAATTGTGCCTTCAAAAATGTATTATACAAATGAAAGAAAACATAATAAACAACTTTCATGAGGCAATGAAATAACGTTTTTCTGGAATTATAATACTGTCAATAACCATTCTTTTATTTTGTTGATGTTTAGTTTTAAATGCTTAATTCATCATTTCATGTTTTATTAAACATTACTCATGAATGCATTATTTTAAAGTAAATGTTTTCTTCAGTTTTAAACAAAAACATGAAAGGAATAATATTACAAAAGAACCAATGATTTTGTAAAAAACGTCACTTATTTCTTGTTTAGAATCATAGATTATTTTAATTACTAATCAAATCTTGAAATATCTCACAAAAAATTCAAAATGTGAGATCATTTCAAAATTAAAATGATTCAATAATAAAAAATGAAATCATTAACTAATAAATAATAAAAAATGTATTAGAAAATAAAAAATAACATAAAGCTAAATTTAATCACAAGGAACTAATTATATCAGTTTCTGATCATATTTTCATCGAAAATGATACATGATATATATATTGGTGTATACTGGCAGCAAGTCTTCTTTTAAACAAGTATTGTTAAAAAGCACAGCGGCTTCAGCATTAATAATCTTTTTAGAAAGATGTTCTATTTGCCTTATTATTTTCTTGTAATTCACTGGTAGCTCAAAAATTAATCTATCTAATTCCATAACAAGAATAGGAAAAACAATCTTGAAGAAAACTAATGAGACAAACTATATTTGACACTACACAAACACAAACTGGGTTGTTTCCCTTTAGTTTTTTAACCCAGTTTGTGTTTGTGTAGTGTCAAATATAGTTTGTTTCATTAGTTTTCTTCAAGATTGTTTTTCCTATTCTTGTTATGGAATTAGGTAGATTAATTTTTGAGCTACCAGTGAATTACAAGAAAATAATAAGGCAAATAGAACATCTTTCTAAAAAGATTATTAATGTTGAAGCCGCTGTGCTTTTTAACAACACTTTTATATATATATATATTAACACATAGATAAGAACACAAAAAGTCACTATAGAACTCATTTCGATAATTTCGACATCCATCGTCATCAAGAAGAAAAGAAGACGTATGAAGTACTTGCGTTGTGAAGCAAATGGCAACTCATATATATAATTAAATGACATCTCAGGTTAAGACTCACTCGCTGTTCTGACTACCTGCGGGGCTCTTAGCTGACAAACCAAACTCACTAATAGTTATGGACATACAAAAAAAGCTAAACTAAAAGAAAACTAAAGTAAATAATCATTAGTTGTGCAATCCGTAATTGTGTGGTATTTACTCATTCTGAGGTAAAATGGATAAACCAACAAAAGTCTCCACACAAATGAAGTTTTATTCAACGCGTTTCGAACACTTTGTGTTCATCATCAGGAAAACACCAAGGAAGTGGTACTGATGGGTTGGTCAAGTGAAAACAACTGAGCAAGAGTTGTTTTCACTTGACCAACCCGTCAGTATCACTTCCTTGGTGTTTTCCTGATGATGAACACAAAGTGTTCGAAACGCGTTGAATAAAACTTCATTTGTGTGGAGACTTTTGTTGGTTTATCCATTTTACCTCAGAATAAAGTAAATAAAATTATTGCAGGAGTCAACAAAAGAAAATCTGAAAAAGTCCTACAACCCGGAATGAAAATTATATGCAAAATATAAGTTGTGTTATTTAAGATATGTTTATAGTATTTTGTTTCTTGAAAAGCAAGCTTTTAAATTATATATCAATATTACTACACAATAAAAATCATAATTTATCATTGAAATGGCTAGTTTACGTTAATATTAAAGATTGAGTGATTTCGGTGTGACATTTCGTTAAAAATTATAAACTTTAAATACGTTTACATTTGTGCTGGCTACGTAAGGAACATGTTTTTTTTATAGCATTCAATTAATCAATCTTTTTAATTTTTATAGCAAATATTATACTTAAATCGTCAGTTTTTTTCCAAAAAAGTAATCGTGTATGGTTTAGAATGTGCTCTGAGGCACAAATACTAAAAAAAAATTATAAGTTTTATAAAAAAAATGTTATTACTTAAAATAAAAATAAATTAGTTATTGTTAATTGAAATATTACATAATGAATTCCTGATATCAAATCAGTTTTGAAAAGCTATACAAGACTATAACTTTAATTTTATGATGAATTTAAATAGGTCCAGTTTAAATTAAATTCACTTAACACTTAATAAAGACAAATTTAAATAGATGTTTAGTTTTAGTGTTGTTCAATTACAACTTCTCATGCACTATTCAAGTGGCTTGCCCTAATCTAAGGTGTTATGTGATCCGTGCCGATGGATGGATGATACAGGGGTTACTGTATTATGAACGGAGCCTCAAGAGTACCAGGCGGCCCCCTTGAGTAAATAGCCTTACTCCAGTATGCGGTGATCTGCCGGAGCGGACAAAATACCACCGATAGAGATACGGGGATTTTTCCCCTGTATGATACTAAGGAGAAGGAAGTCCGGAGACCATTCTTCGGAAGCGCAGTGGGTCTAAAATTGCTAACTAGTGGGAGCCAACCTCCCACAAGTGCACCTAAAGACCCGAAGAAGACCGTCCCGAAGAAGGAGAAAGAACGTTACTTTCTACTGGAACATAGGGAGACTGAATGGGCATTATCTATGATGGTTTGTGCAGATTCTGCAAAGAAGATGAAGAAACACCGTTGCACCTGCTGACTCACTGTGAGGCAACTTTGCTGCACAGAAGTAGGTGCTTCGGGACATTCAACAAAACCGTAAAAAAACTTTTACCGCTAAAACCAGGAAAAGTGCTGAGCTTCTTGGAGGCGTTGAAGCTAACTCCTGGGATACTTCAGTACAGAAGGGTGGAAGTACAATATTTTTTTTTAAGATACAGTGCTATAGTCACCCTCAAATAATAATAATTCAAGTGGCGTGAAAGACCAAGTCATATTTGACCCAAATTATTTACAATTTACTATTATAAATCTGTTATAAAATATGGTGTTAAAATAATAAACACATTCTATATTTGATACTGTTATTATATCAGAGAGATATTAATTTATTACAAATAATTTTTAAATAGCAGATTCTTTGGTTAGTAATCATTCTTAAGTGAGTCAGTTTTAAAAGTGTTGGTTGCATTATTTAATTAAAAATAATTCTTATGCTAATTAGTAAAGAATGTTTTTTGCATTAGTAATAATACATTACATTAATTAATACCAAAACATGAGTCCTTAAAATATACTGTTTATTAAATTAAACATGTAATTAAATTATCGTGCAAAAAAAAGAAGTCATATTAATAGCATTTTTTTATTTTTTTTTAATATATACAACAATTTTGTAATATATTACTATAGAATCTGATATATTTTCTTTAATTTCGTTGTATTAATTTTATTTATTTGTATTAATTTGTATAATGAAAGGCAAAAATACTAAAACAAAATGGTCAACTTTTAATTTCTAAAAAAAAAATCACCACCATATATCAGTTATCAAGTATGCTCTTTTTTAACATATTTATTTAAATACGTAACTACGCATATGATGCGTAACAAGTATATATAGTATGAGCAATCCAAATAAATTTGGCAAACATGAGAATAGAATGGATCCCACTGGTTTAACTTTTCACTTTTGTTCCCTGATTGTGGATCATCATGGCAGTAGATCCCTCGGCCATCTTCTCTTAAGTCGTCTTGGGGGGATTCTGGGAAGGTGAGGAGGAAGGAAGGTTTTGTACGAGTGGATTTGAGTGAGAGGAAAGTTTGGTATGAAACGCCTTGTAACGATCAGTGGCTAAATTATGTATAAAAGCGATTTTTATGTCCCTTACAATTCATTCTCCAAGTATGCTTAAAATGATTTCTTTACATTTAAATTCATTGATAAGTTATCAATTAATAACTAGTAATATAAACTAATAACTAGTCATGTAATATAATATATAAAAGTAATATACTAGTAATAATAAACTGTTAATTGGGTTGAATAATCATTATGTAACTGTTTGTTTGATGTAATCAATCTATTTTAAACTTAATCTAAAAATAATATTGCTATAAGCTAGATTATTAAAATTAATTTGAAACCAAAAAATGGTTGTAAAGTAACAGTTTCATAATGTTTGCATTGAATCATTGATTAAAAAAAAAGTTATATTCATATTCTGACATTGATTTTTTTTAAGTTATTAAAATTATTTTATATATACAAAGTTATAAAGAATAAAAAAGTTAAAATACGATTAAAAGCTGAATCATTAGTCACATTCTAGCATTTTTTTACTAATATTTGTGATGTTTCTTTCTATAAATGTAATTATTAATTTACTATTTTCCTTTTTTTGTTGATATTAAAAGGTTAAATTTAAATTGCACCAATTTATATTAATACAGAGTAAATCAATCAATGAATTATTTAATCTTCTAAATAATTAGAAATAATAACTAAATGTATGTATATTGCATTATTATTTGTAGGAATAACCTCTCTTTAACTGCATTTCAATTGTATATTAATTTAAATGAGTCAGTTTTAAAAGTGTTTGAAAGTGTTGGTTGCATTATTTGTTTAAAAATAATTCTAAATAAAAGTAATTAGTAAAGAAGCTTTCATATTTTTTTCATTACCATAACAGTGTAATTATTATTCAATCTATTTTTGTTTATCATCATGTAATAGTTATAATTTCAAGTAATGTAGCATAAAATAGGAAATAGTTTTGTGTACTAACTTGCTATTTCATTTTGTTCTTCTTTCTTGTGCAGGTTTTGTTTCTCTATCTTCTCAAACACTTATACGAACACAAAAATAATTTCAAACGTATGCATGACTTAGTAAGCTAACTAAAAAAAATCTTTTTTATACTGGTATATATAACAATGTTTTTTTTTTCGTAATTCCGATTAAAATAATCTACGAGTAAACTATACCAAACAAATGACGCCATGATGATTTGAAAAAATGTAAAAGGTTTGGTTCTTAATTAAGCCAGTGTATCCACTATGGGCAAGAAATAATCATGAACTAAGCACAGTCCTATAAATTTAGATGAGTTGTATTCAACAAAAAATAATGCTATGTAATTGATATTAATTTTAAATTTACATTTTTAAATATATTATTTTATAATAAAAGACAAAAAATGAAAAATCATAGATATATTTGTTGAATTTAGTAATTGATTTTTCATGTCGTTCAATAATAATATATTTTACATTTTTTAATAATTTGTGTTTTTTTTTTTTATTGTCAGAGAACAGCATGCTCCACCCGAAGGCACCACACGCATCAAAATCTTCAATGCTACATAACAATCTCCATCATGCTATCCAAATACAGCTTAAATATTTAATAACCAACAACAACAAAATAACCACAATGACAACAGAGTAATTGCCATCAGAGCACACAGATAATACAGGCTATCATAATCAACTCAGTAAAAATAATTTGTGTTGGTTTCCTCTCAACATTGATAAATGCAAATATATTACTAAGTTAATAGACAAGCTATTAATTTCAATGTATCGTTTTAATGCAGTTATCTCTACTCGCTAATTTTAACGAAAATGTAATCATTTAAATAAAATGAATCTGAATGACCAATAATTATGACTAGAATCACTTGCTGAGTCATATTTTAAATTAATTTCAGCAAAATGTTATACATTTATACGGTAAAGTTTGCATAGTTAATAATTATGATTTTAAAGAGTTTGTAAAAAAGAAAGTAATAATACATGTAATAAGATGGAATCATTGTTTTAAAATTTCACTGTGAACCCTATATTTTTATATTCTATTTTCATAATTAATTATTTTATCAAGTACATTTCATTCTAAGTCTTGTAATTAGTTGTTTAATTTCTTTTACTGAATTATCTTACAATATATATTAATTTAATTCCATTATATTATTCATTAAAGCAATAATTTGGGAAAACAATTAATTCTATTAACTCAGCAGTTATGCAAGCAAATTGTTTTGCATTTTCTCATGATCAAAAAAGGTGAAGAAACACCAATTCTCCAGAAACAAGAAGTAAGTGTCTTTTGATTGCTTAAACAGTCACTATAACCTTACTGATCCCAAATATAACCTGACCATGACAACTAAATGTTCAAAACTCTTCGTTGTTTGGTAAAATCTTTTTTTTTTTATAAGTGGAAACATAGTGTTTCTTCTCATTTTTAATCAAAATCTGTAGTGACCTACACTCAACTTTACTCTAAGTAAATATAATATCAAACTTTTTGGCAACCAATTGATTTTTTATTTTATTACTTTGCTACAAGTAAAGTATAGTGATCATGAAAAAAAAAATCAATTTCGAAATTTTGATGGCTTTACAAGTTTTGAGGTCCCAAAAGTCGTGTTATGATGTTTATTTCAACTATGTCTATATGTATGTGGTGGTTGTGTGTGTATTCAAAAGCTTGTGTACACGCTACAATCCACACTCCTTGAATGAAATGAATATTTTAGTCGATGTAAAATGGACCCCATAGTATAGATGAACTCTATTGTTTGGGAGTAATTAAGCACGATGAGAAGGTCACTTTTTTGCCAAAATATATTTTCAGACAACTTTTTTTTCTTCCTAAACAACTAACTCTAGAGTCTTGAAATTTTGGCAATATCATGAAAGCAACAAAATCAATAACTATGAAGAACGTCAGATGTTTAAAACAACAGGAAATATCTTTTTTTCAGTAAAATGAAAAATTTTGACTTATGATTCAATCTAAAAGCTTTTGGTGAGAAAACAAAGCCATATTTTTTGTTGGATTAATAAAAAAAAAATTATAACTAAAAAGAGAGCATTATATGAAGAATGAGTTGAGGTATAATTTTCAAAATTACATTAACCAGAAAGGGATTAGAACAGGGCTGCCAGAAAATTTTTT
>JAPFBL010001343.1:0-16595 GCA_026182355.1 Hermatobates lingyangjiaoensis | reverse complement strand
TTCATGATATTTATCATTTCTTTCAAATTTCTCTTTTTGGTGTGTTTTTCATATTCAAAATGTGTGGTGTGTTTTTGGTCTCGTGAAACGCAAACGAATGTTCCTTAGTACATGCGTGATTGGCTAGAGCACAAACTGTTTTTTTATGTTTTATATCATGTTGGTGCTGTGTGATCCTATTTTTCAAATATTGACTCGTTTGTCCAATTTACAAAACTTCACAATCTGAACATTTCACCGAGTAGACGACATTACTATTACTCATGTAAGGAACAGGACTCTTTAATTTGGAAAATATTCTATTGTTGAGAGTGTTTAGATTTTTTTGGGCTAACTTGCAGTCTATTTTATTAGTTAAAGCTTTTTTTAATAGTTCAGATAAACCTCTGATGTACACTAAACTCTTATACTTGTTGGATGGCTGCATACTATTAATTTCCGTGTTTCTGGATGTTGCTATATTACTTGTTGTACGTATTATGTTATCTATAACCTTATTAGGAAAGTTGTCGAGTTTAAGAATCCGTCTGACTGTTGCAATATTTTTATTGTGATAAATATTATCACTCAGGTGCAATGCTCTAAAAACAAGACCTCTTGCAGTGTTTATTTTATGTTGGAATGGATGGTGAGACGTAAAATTAAGGTATCTATCACTTTTCATTGGTTTTTCCCACCAGTCTACACTAATTGTACCATCTACATTAGATTTTGTTAGCATATCCAAAAAAGGTAGTTCGTTGTTATTATTTGGTAATTCTATCGTAAATTGGAGTCTGTGATGAAAACTATTGAACTTATTTAAGACTATTGATTCCGAATCTGCCTGCAGGGCTAAATAAATATCATCGACATATTTAAAAATGAAAGGAACTGTAAATGGTATTGTCTGAAGGACATTATCCAGGGCGGTACTCCCTGTCTTCCTGCGGGACTCTTCGCTCTTCGCACCTCCTGATGACGACGATTGTCGAAATATCGATGTGAGTTATGTCTGTGTCTTTCTGTGTGTTTCCTTCGTTTTTTATTTTATTTTAAAAAAGTCCGCTGGACGGTTTCTTTTAATTGTATATATATATATATATTTTAATATTAGGAAGATTGTTAACAACAGTTAATGTTTAATATATTATAATATTTTATAAATTTCTTACTTGACCGGTTTTGGGTTTCGTCCACCTTCCAGAGTAAAACTTGATAGATTGGTTATTCTATCTCTATAACCCTGTATCAATTACTAGTAAAACGCTCACCTTTTGGCTGTTGAGCTTTTTAGGCGTTGTACTTACCAATAAAACGAGATTTTACGTATTTTGAAAGCTTCTTCTTGAATGTTTTTCTTTTCTTTGACTCGAAACCTTCTTCTTTCTTCTATTTGAATGTTTTTCTTTTTATTTTACTTGAAACCTTCTTCTTTCTTCTATTTGAATGTTTTTCTTTTTATTTTACTTGAAACCTTCTTCTTTCTTCTATTTGAATGTTTTTCTTTTTATTTTACTTGAAACCTTCTTCTTTCTTCTATTTGAATGTTTTTCTTTTTATTTTACTTGAAACCTTCTTCTTTCTTCTTGAATGTTTTTCTTTTTTGACTCGAAACCTTCTTCTTTCTTCTATTTGAATATTTTTCTTTTTATTTTACTTGAAACCTTCTTCTTTCTTCTATTTGAATGTTTTTCTTTTTATTTTACTTGAAACCTTCTTCTTTCTTCTTTTTGAATGTTTTTCTTTTAATAAACCCAACAGTTGGGGTTTTGACTCTGACGAAGACCGTTTGTTACGGTTGAAAGATCTTATTTTCCCATTTTCATATTGTGGTTTGATAATTGATTGTTATTTCACGTGTTTATGTGAAATCTTTTTTACTTATGATTAGAGAGGAAAAGACATACCAAGTCTTCCCACACAAAAAAAAAAAATATTTCATTTAATCTGTTGCAGCAGTAATAGCGAACCTATGGCAGGCGTGTCTGTCTTGACACGCAACCTCATTTATGGTGACACACCATATATTCAAAGATAAAAAAATATTATCATTTAAATATTTGTCTCTCATAACAGCCAGAATTAGTTGTTGATGATAATATTATTAATTCTGTAAATAATAATTAATACTCTATTTCTGAAGCCATATGTGTATGCACAAGTATAATAATATCGCGTAACAAATATACATGTTAAAAATATTTAAACCTGTTTTAATATTGATATTAATATAAAAATGCTTAATTCTGAAAACATGCTAAAAACTAAATTCTAAATGCTAAAATGCTAAATTCTAGTTTCATAATTTAGGTTTTTGTATTTTATGGCAATAAAAACAATAATTGAACATGTAAATATTCTAACGTAGTGCAATCACTCATTATGTGGTATTTACTCATTGTAGGGTAAAAAGCTAATGAATGGTCTCCACATATAAAAATTTAATGGCATAAACAACGCGTTTAGAACACGTAATGTTCTTCTTGAGGCATTAACTAAAAAATACAATGACACCAGAGAGTTATCTATAGTATACAGTATTATTTTATTTTTATTTTGTACTATATACTATAGATCTCTCTGGTGTCATTGTATTTTTTAGTTACTGCCTGAGGAAGAACACTACGTGTTCGAAACACGTTGTTTATACCATTAAATTTTTATATGTGGAGACCATTTCATTAGCTTTTTACCCTACAATGACATTTAAATATATTGTTCTAACATTGATATTGTGCTAAAATGCTAAATTTTGGTTCTTATGTTTTAAATGACATTAATATATGAAAATAAAAACAAATTACAATAATAATTTATTCAGTGTTAATTAATATAAAAACAACGAATAGCTCTAAATGATCATAAATAAAGGTTTACGAAATCTAAATATTAAAATGTAAACAAAACAGAGTAGAATAATTAGCTAGGGAATACATCTGGAATTTAAAAATCAGGCCTGCCACCCTAACTCTTCCCGATCTCATTTCCCTTCATATCTAACAATCAATATCAACTTTATATTAGGTTGGACAACATGGAATTATATCCCTGTTTTTTCATTTATCCTCCGTCTTTTTCATTAATACCCTGTTTTTAAGCGTAGATATTAATATTCTTACATTATTACCTGAAAACTAGGCCTAAAAAGTTACTTTTCGTACCTTCCTTTTTGGCCCAGTACCGAATCGTCCGGGACCGAATAGTTCTGGCATCTTACACTGTAATCATTAAATATTTCTGTTTCTTTAGTTTTAATTTTGATATATTAATTTGAGTTATTTTACAGGTTTTTCTAAAAATAAAATCGTCATATTGCGAAGTTCTTCAGGAAAATCCACTGAAGTCAAAGTTTCTCTTGCTGCAGTTCTTATTGGATCTTCGCATTCGTTGGCCTTCATTCGACCTTACCTTGGTGTACGTTTCTTCCGATGATTTTATATATATATATATATATATATATATATATATAAAAAGATTTCACATAAACACGTGAAACAACAATCAATGATTAAACCACAATAAGAATGGGAAAACAAGACTAAGATCTTTCAACCGTAACAAGCGGTCTTCGTCAGAGTCAAAAACCCAAATGAACACTAGATGCAGAAAACATCTGGCGAGGAGTTGAGAAGAGTGGGAGGGAAGAGTGGTATTTTAAAAGGGTGAAAGTGCAGGAAAGGATTAATGTCCAGAAAGGGATGTTTGGGGAAACAAAGGAGTACAGTAAGAAAAAGTAAAAAACTATCCGCTAGCTGTCAACCCTCTTTGAAGAGGCTATTGCCCTCGTGACGAAAGTATCAAGTTTGAAGAGACCGTTACTAATGTTTATAATATTAGATCTATTAAATTTAATTAGAGACGATTCAATAATATTTCTTAACAACATTGATTTTTCATAGGTAATAAATTTAGCTCCTGTCCAATCAATATGATGATTTTCATTTTTTATATGCAAGAATAAGGCACTACTTTTTTCCTGTCTGCTTACGTTATATTGGTGTTGTTTTACACGTGTCTTTAATGATTTACCAGTTTGACCAATATAAATTTTATGGCAATTTTTGCACGGAATTTTATAAATACCAGCGGACTCCAATTCGCTTGGAGAGTTTTTTATTAACATATTACCCACGTTATTACGATTAAAATACCACTCTTCCCTCCCACTCTTCTCAACTCCTCGCCATATGTTTTCTGCATCTAGTGTTCAGTTGTGTTTTTGACTCTGACGAAGACCGCTTGTTACGGTTGAAAGATCTTAGTTTTGTTTTCCCATTCTTATTGTGGTTTAATCATTTATATATATATATATATATATATATATATATATATATATATATATATTATATATTATATATATATATAATATTTATATATTATATATATATATATATATAATATTTATATATTATAACAGTTGTGTAGCCATGGGTGGAGGGTGTACGAGCCAGATGGAGGGTGGGGGGCATTTCCAGGGAGTAAAGATAGAATATATATATATTATATCAATGATCAAACCACAGTAAGAAATGGGAAAACAAGACTAAGATCTTTCAACCGTAACTTGCGGTCTTCGTCAGAGTCACAAACCGAACGTTTAGGTTTTTCAGTTCAGTTGGGTTTTTGACTCTGTTTGATTTTTTATCCTAGAAAATTGACCGAATCCCGATTAGAGAGCACATATATATATTCGTAAATTTTGGTAGCAGTCCTTCTTTGACACACACATTATTGAAAATGACTCCAAATTTAGCGGATACCTATTTCTTAACAAGTTTCTCAATTTTTCTAAATAACACTCTCGTTATTTCGTCTACACAATAAAGTACATCTCCTATGGTCGACATGTTTCGAATGATCAACATTCATCATCAGGACGTGAATAAGATCTAAGGTGAAATATCTGGTTTATATATACATGGAGAAGGTAGAAGGGGTTGTTTTCCATAAAGTTTAAGAAATGGTGGGCGTTAATCCTGTGGATTAATATGTAATATAATTATATAATTTTATAATTTTGTAGCATATTATGTGAATAGGTTTTACATGTTATTAAAAACATAACCATAGTTGGCAGAAACTTGCTTCTTTATAAGTTTCTCTATCTTCCTAAATACGGATTTCGTTGTTGTATCTTAACTATATAACAAACTTCCTACACAGTTAATAGTCAGCATGTTTCAACTCTTTCATAGAGCCATCTTCAGGACGAGAATGATTCTCAATAGCTTTTCCCTTTATATAAGCAAAGTAGAGTCAATTAGAGGGATTACGGTTGTTTGTTGAAAGCTGGGAGGATGAGTGACGTAAGGGGTCGTTATTATTACCTGGGCCGCGTCTATTTGGCCTTGTGTTTATAAATTTTGAAACGTCGGCTTATAGTCAGGAGTAGTTCATTCTTTGGATTAAATCCTTATGTGTTATACACATAAACACTTATGTGTTTTTATGTGTGTTTTAGGAAATGGCGGATAACGTAAGCAAGAAGAATCCTCTACCTGTTGACCCTTGGACACACAAGCTTGAGAATGGACTCTATGCGCTTGGTCCACTGGCTGAGGAAAACTTTGTCAGGTAACAAATATCCTCCAAAAAAAAAAAAAAAAATGAATAGTCACGCTACTAGTGACTTCAACCACTTTTTTTTAAACGATCTCCTGGTGCAGGCATAGGTAACCTGCGACCCACGACGTACTTTTATGCGACCCTCCGGGGTTTATCTAGAGTCCCATCTTTATATTTTTAAAACTCCTTTGCTTTTTGTTTATAAACGCATATAAAAGCTCACCGAGGCTTTTGGAAGAAAATCACTTCTTTGGAGAGTGTGAGAGAGTAAAGACAAGAAATGCTTTAGTTTTTCTCTTATATGATGATACTAACCTTTTGGAGATTGCCTTGTGATAATTGCATCATTATCATTATGAAATAATGATATAAGGATAAAATTTTTCATCATAGGAATAATACACACTTAAATAATTATTGAAACGTTAATATAGCTCACAACACACACACACACACACACACACACACACACACACAGAATTATATATATATATATATATATATATTATTGAAAATGATCGCAGTTTCTGCATTGTGAATGCAGACTGCAGAACGAAATTACTTTCGTTTCTGTAAGTATATCAAATCTCAACTACGGTTGAAAGATCTTAGTCTTTTTTCTGATTTCTTACTGTGGTTTGGATGTTGATTTTTATTTCATGTGCTTTATCATAAAGTCAAAGACCCCAGAGCATTTATTTCTTTTGTTTTTCTATTTCTTTGTGGTTTATTCTTCATATATATATATATATATATATATATATATATATATATATAAAATAAAAAACGAAGGAAACACACAGAAAGACACAGACATAACTCACATCGATATTTCGACAATCGTCGTCATTTGACGACGATTGTCGAAATATCGATGTGAGTTATGTCTGTGTCTTTCTGTGTGTTTCCTTCGTTTTTTATTTTATTTTAAAAAAGTCCGCTGGACCGTTTCTTTTAATTGTATATATATATATATATATATATATATAGTTCAATATAAACAAAGAAACATAGAGAAATCAAAAGAACACACTTACAGTCTCTAATTTTCGGTTTGAACCGTCTTCAGGAGAGATAAGAGAGGGAAACCAAGCGCACTGGTTCAGAGACGGTTGGAGACCAACAGTGTTGCCGCATGCGCGCCCGTTCACAGAAAATAAGGTAGACAGGAATCAATTTATAATTACATTAAATTAATGGAATGTGAAAACAATAAATAAATAAAAGAAAAAATTGAAAAATTAAGGGAAATTGATACATATTAACGAACAGAAAAATTGATACATAAACAAAAGTACTGACTAAACTATGATAGAATAAAATAAAACTAAGAATACAAATAATAATAATAAATGAAATAATTTATTAAAAAATTGGTGATAAAATATGAAAAGGCAAGGAACTTTTAAACATTATCGCTTTAGATTGAGGCCAGGTGCACTGCGCGCACTTAATAGCCAAATATGGGCTTCTTCGGAGGCTCGTAGTGTGAGATCTTTGCAGTCAGGGGGTATTTTTCGCAGAATCTGTAACCTGTAGCACTCATTAAAAGGGAGACCGTGGCTATTGGCATGTATGGCAATGGGAAGATGGGAGCGGCTATTGACTGAAGCTCTGTGATTGTTCATCCAGAGACTAAGCTTGGTGGATGCTTGTCCTACGTAGAACGAATCACACTTGGTACACTCCAAACGGTACACACAGTTTTTGGAGGTACACGAGCAGTCAGTCGCAACAGGATAGAGGGTGTTATGGGGGGGAGCTGTGAAGTGTGGTTGGGGATTTATAATGGGACACGTGAGGCAACCTCGACGTCCGCACAGTTGAGCTCCAGAGGGCAACCTCGACGTCCGCACAGTTGAGCTCCAGAGGGCAATTATTCTATCATAGTTTAGTCAGTACTTTTGTTTATGTATCAATTTTTCTGTTCGTTAATATGTATCAATTTCCCTTAATTTTTCAATTTTTTCTTTTATTTCTTTATTGTTTTCATATTCCATTAATTTAATGTAATTATAAATTGATTCCTGTCTACCTTATTTTCTGTGAACGGGCGCACATGCGGCAACACTGTTGGTCTCCAACCGTCTCTGAACCAGTGCGCTTGGTTTCCCTCTCTTATCTCTCCTGAAGACGGTTCAAACCGAAAATTAGAGACTGTGTGTTCTTTTGATTTCTTTATGTTTCTTTGTTTATATTGAACTATATATATATATATATATATATATATATATATATCAGCTGGGTTTTTAAACTTTTGTCAAACTTTATGTTTTACATATATAGGTTCTTTTTAAAATAAATTGACAATATTTTCTGTTCTAGTGTCACAACTCTCTCAGATCTCGTTAAGATCGGTGTTGGAGAGAACACTGTCGTCAAGTTGGTATCTGCCTTGCTAACAGCTGTGCAAGAGCTGGATTCATCGACTCTCTCACATCTTAGTGTTATGGTAAATATTTCTTTCAAATTTATAACCATATATAGATTATAACTGTATAAACATTTGACAAAATGTTGTACCAATCGATTCATCGATTCTGACCCATGTCATAATAACATATGGTATATCGATTATAAATGCATAAAGTTTTCTCAATCTTTATATGGTACTACTTGATTTATCGATTTTGTCCCATGTTTTTATTAATAATTATAAATCGATTAGAAATGGATAAAGATTTCACAAATTTTGTACCAATCGATTCATCGATTCTGACCCATGTTTTAATTAAAGATTTACAAATGTTACAAATAACACATTTCAAACACA
The DNA here is from genome assembly GCA_026182355.1 of Hermatobates lingyangjiaoensis. NCBI lineage: Eukaryota > Metazoa > Arthropoda > Insecta > Hemiptera > Hermatobatidae > Hermatobates > Hermatobates lingyangjiaoensis. The sequence goes on along the minus strand of JAPFBL010001343.1, from coordinate 8,275 downwards.
TAGCATACTTCTTCAGGTGATGTTCTGAACTTCTGGTCACTTCTACTAAGTACAAGTATTTTTAAAGTAGAAATGACAAATGTCCATTGTTTATTGTTTTTTTGTTAGTTTATAGCCCTGAGGATGTCTTAAAATAAAGACGAAACGTTGGCAAAAAAGGTGATTCCATATATTTACCCTGACCAAATTCCGAGAAGAAGAAAAAGTGTTTGTTATATATATATAAAACCACAATGGAAAAAGGAAAACAATAGAAATAAATACTCTGAGGTTTTTTCAATTTATGTCATCAAAGAGCAAACAAAGTAAAAAACCGAGCATTTTAAAAAGGCCTTCGAGTATTTATTTCTATTGTTTTCCTTGTTCCATTGTGGTTTAAACTTCATTTATTGCATCACGTGATTATTTATTGTGATTTTTCTGCTATCTATTATATATATATATATATATATATATATATATATATATATATATATGTTATTACTTAGTAAATACTTTAGTAAATTATTATTACAAAATTTAATAAAGATTATAACAAAATAAGTGGAACACGTTATAACTATTTAGAGGCGACTGCAGTATAATCACGAAGTTTCTTCGTCATTTAAATTAAAAAAAAAAGAAAGTATAATCCTTTGATGCAATAAGTAAGAATAGGTCAAATTTCAAAGTCCCATTGCGAAAACACTCCTCCCTTACTTATGTTCGTCAATTCTCCCTCCTTTGTTCACCCATCCCTTCTTAACTACACCTCTTAGTTTTTTTTTGTTTTTTTTTTTAGTTCTTTATTGAAACATGCTCCACACAAGGTATTATATTTTGTTATTTATTTCTTTTTTACAATAATATATATATATATATATATATATAGGTGTGTTCTCTAATCGGGGTTCGGTCAATTTTCCAGGATAAAAAATCAAACTCTCGTTGCCAACGTTTCGGTTTTATTTAAAACCTTTTTCATAGGCCTACAAACAAAGGATAATAAGAAATCACATATCAACATCAAACATATACACAATATGAAAATGGATTGTTACAACTCATGAATATTACAAGCAGAAATATTTCAGAGATACATAAAACAATATTACTTACAGATGTAAGAATTTTTTAACTAAGAAAATGAAATTTACATTATTTAAAGGAACAACAATGTTAGCCGGACAAAACCTTCGACTAGACTAATAAGATAACATTACAAATAACCTCAACACTGTTCACTCAAGGGAACTAAATAAATCAAATTTCACTAAACCTCAGCACAACACTCCAGAATAAATATTACTTAAATTAGTAATATCACTTCTATGAATAATCGAACTTAGATCCTTTTTAATATATAACATCTCAAGTGTCTTCCTTCTTTGCTCATCTTTTTCTTTTTCTATTATAGTTGTATCTTCAAAATCGAACGTGTGACCTTCGTTTATTGCATGCCCAGCTAAGGCTGTTGCGTTACTTTTATTTGTTCTTATCGAATAATTATGTTGGTACAACCTTTCTTTGAGAAAACGACTAGTTTCACCATAGTAACACTTGTCACAGTCTTTACATTTGATGGCATAAATGAGGTTACTTTGTAACTCCTTCGGTATTTTTTCTTTCAAATTTGAAAATAAAGATTTATTTTTTCTTTTATTATAAAATGCCAGTGTAACTTCAGGTACGTTTCGTTTGAACACTTTTCTAATTGATTGTGATAAGCCCTCAACATAAGGAAATTTGAAATACTTCCTATTTATAACTTCCAGTTCAGCATGATCTTCATTTGAATGTGCTGGTTGCTGTCTTAAATATCTTAACCAATATCGTTCAACTAAGTTCTTCGGATAACAATTTTTCTGTAACAATAATTTCACCCTTTTCTTATTTTCATTTAGAAAACATGGACTACTTATTTCAATAACTTTTTTAACCAAATTTTGGACGCAATTTAATTTTTGGTTTATAGCATGAGAAGAATGGTAGTTCAGGATTCTTGCAGCACTGGTAGGTTTTTTAAACCAATCCGTTAAGATATTGCCATTTTCACCTCTTATAACTTTCACATCTAAGAATGGCAGATTTCCATCTTTCTCTACTTCACAAGTGAATTGTAGACGATTATGAAAAGAATTAAATATATTTAATACATTCTCTTCTTCTCCCTTTTCAATAATTAAAAACAAATCGTCCACATATAATTTAATAAATTTCACCTATGTACCTAATTTATTGATACTGTTTTCCAATAGTTCAATCATAACTATATTTGCGAGAACTGGTGAAATTGGTGATCCCATTGGTAATCCATATTTTTGTTTATAAATAGTACCATCAAAGGTGAAATACCTTGCTTCACATATAAGGTCCAGTATAGAAAGGAAAACCTTTTTCGACATTCCAACCTGTGAACTAATCTTATTCCACTGTTTATTTACTAAATCAAATGCTAGATCTAAAGGTATATTAGTAAACAACGACTGAACATCTAGTGAAATCATAATTACGTCATCACTTAGTATTTGATTTGAAAGGGCTTGTTTGAATTCTAATGAATTTTTTACATTCAATTCATTCTTGTTAGTAATGTAACTAAGATATTTCTCTATATATTTAGACAGTTCATAAGTTGGACTTCCAATGAACGACACGATAGGACGGAGAGGAAAACCTGGCTTGTGTAGCTTCACTAAACCATATATTCTTGGTGCTATTCCATTGTAAGATTTTAATTTCGAAGCTTGACGTAGATCTATACATAGTGTCTTCTTCAGTTCATCAACTATCTTGTTTACTTTATTTCGTAATGTTGATGAAGGATCTCTTCTTGTGATCGAATATGTTTCACTATCTTCTAAGAGAGTTTTCATTTTTTCTTTATACTCTTCTTTTTTGATTATCACAGTATTACCAGATTTGTCACTTTTACAAACCACAATTTCTCTATGTTCTCTTAAAAACTTATAAGTTTTCTTATAGCAACTTTCTATACATGCATTTTGCCTTTTTAATCGATTTGAAAAATTATTTAATCGGTTTCCGTGGTTTGTAATTATATTTACACATTGGCTTCTAATTGTATCACTGTTTTCCATATTTAGGGATGAAAAATCTTTTCTAAATCTCCTATAATATCAAATGTAGGAATATCTTCTTTTTTACCAACTTCAATTGCAAATTTTTCTCCTAATGAGAGTAAATGAAGACTATCCCTAGGAATTTCAACATTGGTTAAATTAGTTACAGCCAAATCTCCAGAATAGTCAAAGAAACCTTTACCTTGTTTTAGATGAAGGTTATGCATCTTCTTTTGTAAATTATATTTACTTTTATTAAATATAAACTCTTTAAGACTATTCATTGAAATAATATAGTTTTCTAAAATCATTTCTGGTAATTTACTTCGAGCAAATTCTAAACATCCACTAATAAGACTATTTACACTGTTAATACGCCAGATGGTAACTTTTATTTCAATGTTCAAAACGCCTTGTTTAAAATGATTTAACACTTTTTCCATTTCTCTATGAAAAGGGCTATCACTCACTACTAAACCATGCACTGAATTAACATAATCACTAATATGTTTTGGAAACAAACAGGAACTTCGACATTTTAATAAGAAAATTCTTCTACTTGATTGTTTAGCTAATTTCACAATGTAACTTCTCCACTTCTTCAAACATTCACTCACATCTTCTCCATATACTCTTCTTATATCCTCATAAAAACCCATATTTCTTCTTATATAAACCCAAATGTATATATAACAGATTCAATAATATATCGACCGTTTGATAGAATAGGTGTGTTCTCTAATCGGGGTTCGGTCAATTTTCCAGGATAAAAAATCAAACTCTCGTTGCCAACGTTTCGGTTTTATTTAAAACCTTTTTCATAGGCCTACAAACAAAGGATAATAAGAAATCACATATCAACATCAAACATATACACAATATGAAAATGGATTGTTACAACTCATGAATATTACAAGCAGAAATATTTCAGAGATACATAAAACAATATTACTTACAGAAGTAAGAATTTTTTAACTAAGAAAATGAAATTTACATTATTTAAAGGAACAACAATGTTAGCCGGACAAAACCTTCGACTAGACTAATAAGATAACATTACAAATAACCTCAACACTGTTCACTCAAGGGAACTAAATAAATCAAATTTCACTAAACCTCAGCACAACACTCCAGAATAAATATTACTTAAATTAGTAATATCACTTCTATGAATAATCGAACTTAGATCCTTTTTAATATATAACATCTCAAGTGTCTTCCTTCTTTGCTCATCTTTTTCTTTTTCTATTATAGTTGTATCTTCAAAATCGAACGTGTGACCTTCGTTTATTGCATGCCCAGCTAAGGCTGTTGCGTTACTTTTATTTGTTCTTATCGAATAATTATGTTGGTACAACCTTTCTTTGAGAAAACGACTAGTTTCACCATAGTAACACTTGTCACAGTCTTTACATTTGATGGCATAAATGAGGTTACTTTGTAACTCCTTCGGTATTTTTTCTTTCAATTTGAAAATAAAGATTTATTTTTTCTTTTATTATAAAATGCCAGTGTAACTTCAGGTACGTTTCGTTTGAACACTTTTCTAATTGATTGTGATAAGCCCTCAACATAAGGAAATTTGAAATACTTCCTATTTATAACTTCCAGTTCAGCATGATCTTCATTTGAATGTGCTGGTTGCTGTCTTAAATATCTTAACCAATATCGTTCAACTAAGTTCTTCGGATAACAATTTTTCTGTAACAATAATTTCACCCTTTTCTTATTTTCATTTAGAAAACATGGACTACTTATTTCAATAACTTTTTTAACCAAATTTTGGACGCAATTTAATTTTTGGTTTATAGCATGAGAAGAATGGTAGTTCAGGATTCTTGCAGCACTGGTAGGTTTTTTAAACCAATCCGTTAAGATATATTTAAGACTGTTGAGGGCTTATCACAATCAATTAGAAAAGTGTTCAAACGAAACGTACCTGAAGTTACACTGGCATTTTATAATAAAAGAAAAAATAAATCTTATATATATATATATATATATATATATATATATATATATATATATATATACTTTTTCGTTGGAAATACGATCCAAAACGGACAAATATAGTTCAATATAGACAATGAAACATAGAGAAATCAAAAGATTGGGTTGGGTCTCCAACCGTCTCTGAACTAGTGCGCTTGGTTTCCCTCTCTTATCTCTTCTGAAGACGGTTCAAACCGAAAATTAGAGACTGTAAGTGTGTTCTTTTGTTTTCTCTATGTTTCTTTGTCTATACTGAACTATATATATATATTTGGACTTAATATCACTTTGATTGTATCTGCTAAATAAATTTATAATAGGTTACAATTTTTAAAATAGTTGTTGATAAACTCTTTGAAGTGGTTGTAGCAGTCAGGTTGTAGTAGTTGGCTCTTAAAGTCTCACCTTATATTCTGAGTAACATGTTATTATTTCTTCTACAGGTTTCCGGTTCTCAGGTAACACAAGAAGTTGTCGATTCTGTGAGAGCATCAGCAGTCACTTTACAGTTCAAACACTTCAAAAGGTATATCGATATTCTATCGATTATAGAATGATTTTTACAATTTAAACCCTTCAAATGGTATATCGATATTGTGTCGATTATAGAAAGGTTTTGTAATTTAAACTCTTCAAAAGGTATATCGATATTGATCGATTATAGAAAGATTTTTACAATTTAAACCCTTCAAATGGTATATCGATATTGATCGATTATAGAAAGATTTTTACAATTTAAAACCTTCAAATGGTATATCGATATTCTATCGATTATAGAATGATTTTTATAATTCAAACACTTCAAAAAGGTATGTCGATATTGTATCGATTATAGAAAGATTTTGTAATTTAAACTCTTCAAAAGGTATATCGATATTGATCGATTATAGAAAGATTTTTACAATTTAAACCCTTCAAATGGTATATCGATATTGATCGATTATAGAAAGATTTTTACAATAAAACCCTTCAAATGGTATATCGATATTCTATCGATTATAGAATGATTTTTATAATTCAAACACTTCAAAAAGGTATATCGATATTGTATCGATTATAGAAAGATTTTGTAATTTAAACTCTTCAAAAGGTATATTGATATTGATCGATTATAGAAAGATTTTTACAATTTAAATCCTTCAAATGGTATATCGATATTGTGTCGATTATAGAAAGGTTTTGTAATTTAAACTCTTCAAAAGGTATATCGATATTGATCGATTATAGAAAGATTTCTACAATTTAAACCCTTCAAATGGTATATCGATATTCTATCGATTATAGAATGATTTTTATAATTCCAACACTTCAAAAAGGTATATCGATATTGTATCGATTATAGAAAGATTTTGTAATTTAAACTCTTCAAAAGGTATATTGATATTGATCGATTATAGAGAGATTTTTACAATTTTAGCCCTTCAAATGGTATATCGATATTGTATTGATTATAGAAAGATTTTGTAATTTAAACACTGTTAAAGGTATATCGAGATTGTATAGATTATAGAAAAATTTTTACAATTTAAACCCTTCAAATGGTATATCGATATTGTATCGATTATAGAAAGATTATTACAATTTAAACCCTTCAAATGGTATATCGATATTGTATCGATTATAGAAAGATTTTGTAATTTAAACACTTATTATCGACCAACGAATATAACCGCGCACTATAGTGCACGTCGTAACTAGCAGTTCCAGACCAGAGGCCTTCTACTGCTTGCTTACTGTGCTACTATAACTTGGAATGTCAGTAATTCATGTCAGATATCAAGTTAGTCTGTACAGTAATGATGTCGTATTCGCGGTCATGTGGCCTTGTTAGTCATTTTCAATGTTTTTAGTCATGAGCTGGAAAGCTAGTCAGATAATCAGTGGATGAAGTAATTGTTCAGTGAGGTTGAGGAAGATTGGTGACAGGATTTAGAGTTTGTACAAGGAGGTTTGGATGAGTATATAGTTTGTTGTCTTCATTTATGTAATACAAAGCCAATCACAACAAAAGTAAAGATTATAATATTATTAAATAATATTGTAGAATGTCGAGGCGAGTACGCAAGCCACTGGGCTACCCAGACGCCCTAATACGATTTGTTATTATATAATACAACTACAACAAAGCCAATCACAACAACAGTAAAGATTATAACATTATTAAATAATATTGTAGAAAGTCGAGGCGAGTACGCAAGCCACTGGGCTACCCTGACCCCCTAATACGATTTGTTATTATATAATACAACTACAACAAAGACATTCACAACAACAGTAAAGATTATAATATTATTAAGTAATATTAAGTAATTCAAGCCACTGGGCTACCCAGACGGCCTAATACGATTTGTTAGTAATATTAAAGTAATATTAAATAATATTACTTAAGTAATATTAAGTAATTCAAGCCACTAGGCTACCCAGACGCCCTAATACGATTTGTTAGTAATATTAAAGTAATATTAAATAATATTACTTAAGTAATATTAAGTAATTCAAGCCACTGGGCTACCCAGACGCCCTAATACGATTTGTTAGTAATATTAAAGTAATATTAAATAATATTACTTAAGTAATATTAAGTAATTCAAGCCACTGGGCTACCCAGACGCCCTAATACGATTTGTTAGTAATATTAAAGTAATATTAAATAATATTACTTAAGTAATATTAAGTAATTCAAGCCACTGGGCTACCCAGACGCCCTAATACGATTTGTTAGTAATATTAAAGTAATATTAAATAATATTACTTAAGTAATATTAAGTAATTCAAGCCACTGGGCTACCCAGACGCCCTAATACGATTTGTTAGTAATATTAAAGTAATATTAAATAATATTACTTCAGTAATATTAAGTAATTCAAGCCACTGGGCTACCCAGACGCCCTAATACGATTTGTTAGTAATATTAAAGTAATATTAAATAATATTACTTAAGTAATATTAAGTAATTCAAGCCACTGGGCTACCCAGACGCCCTAATACGATTTGTTAGTAATATTAAAGTAATATTAAATAATATTACTTAAGTAATATTAAGTAATTCAAGCCACTGGGCTACCCAGACGCCCTAATACGATTTGTTAGTAATATTAAAGTAATATTAAATAATATTACTTAAGTAATATTAAGTAATTCAAGCCACTGGGCTACCCAGACGCCCTAATACGATTTGTTAGTAATATTAAAGTAATATTAAATAATATTACTTAAGTAAT
>JAPFBL010001342.1:0-21534 GCA_026182355.1 Hermatobates lingyangjiaoensis | reverse complement strand
TTGCCACAACGCCCAACACCAGAATTGCGCAGCCCGCCACCGTCCCTATGAATACTTTTAATCGCCTGGTCATTAAATGGTTGCTTCGTTCCTGAGTTAGGCATTGGTTAAGTCTATGCCTGAATTGACAATAATGATGGCATGAATTTGACATAGGTGAAGCTGAGCGGGGTCGCGCGGCGATTTGCACCTTTTTGGCCAAAACGTGTGCGGAGTTGTAGATTTTCGTTACATATGCATCACATAAACAGGACAGTTTTCAGACTTTTGTTATTGTTATTGCCATTGATGATTAATAGTCTTGCAACCATTCTAATAAAAGTTCAGCAGCTAGCTAACTGTGTACTAGAGAAGCCATTCCCACACCCCCGTGGGGATTTTTTTTGCCTTAATGCGAATCACGGCGTCAATAAAATCGTGCAATATGCGGCTGTCGCTCGCTTTACGCCAGATAGCATAAATATCGCTGCGCATTTCATTCCCGCATTCTATGTATGCAACCTTTCGCTCCGCACCAGGCTTTCGGGCACAAACGCAAGCCTAATCCCGCTGTTACGCAGGCAAATATAGTCGTAGCATTCCACCTCCAGCAGCGCTGGCGGGGATAACTTGCTGCTTCTGCAGCCAGGCGTCCACCAGATGGCGATAGTGGCATTGCCGCGAATAAACATAAGATCGCTTTTTGCCAACAACGCCGGCCGACATGCCCCGCCAATGAAGACCAAACGCTCCAGGAAAGCGCGCCGGCTCTGCATCTGCGGGCCCATCTGAAAACCCACGTCCAGCGCCCCTTTTTGCAGCTGAAACTCCAGATCCAGCGAATATCCCTGCACCACACTTAGCTGAACGCGGCGATTTTGCGCACGGTAATGGGCCAACTTTTGCGGCAAATGATGATCAACGCGATATCCAGCGCGCCAAGCCTCAGTTCGCCCTGCACCGGATCCTGTTCAAACTGCGATCGCGCCCGCTCCTCGACCGCCAAAAAGCGCTTGGCCTTATGGTAAAGCGCTCGGCCTTCCGGGTGAGCGACAACCGATTGCGCTCACGCTCGAACAGCGTGACGCCGCACGCCATTTCCAGCTCTTTTAATTTCTTGGTCACGTTAGAGGGCACGCAAAAACAGCCGCTCCGCCGCGGCCGTGAGACTCTCCGACTCCACCACCATGCAAAAGGTGGCTAACTGGGCACGTTGAAACATCTTAAGCCTTCACCAAAAGTGAACGATTCACGAACTTTATTTCACTTTGAGTCAGCCATCAAGTCCGTAAATCCTCGCTGTTAGCACAATGCTGCCCCTGGAGATATCCAGTTTCATTACCGACCGAGGAAATCAATCATGATTACGCTCAACGTCTTTTTTAGGTCAATCCGGCCAAGCGGCAAGCGTTTCTGAGCCTGCTCAACACCATGGTGCAGGAATCCAATAAAGAAACCGGCTGCTCTTTTTACCAGCTTTGGCAATGCCAGAGCGATGAGAACAGCTACGCGCTGATCGAAAACTGGGACGATAAGGCGGCGCTTTTCAGCCACCAGAAAAACGCCTCATTGGATCGCCTTTAACGATGTCGTTAACAGTTATTTGACCCATGATTACGTGAGCATCATTACACGGAAATCGCTCGTTAAAACCGCGTGAACCGGCCCAATGCGGGCCGGTTTCACTCCCTGTCTGATAGAACAAGCCCCGCGCGGGAAAACTGCTAACCAATTGTCGAATTTACTAAAATCTGTTAAATTGATCACAAAATCACGGTGGAGAAACCACAATGAAATTGGCGATATACAGTACCAACAGTATGACCGTAAATATCTCGAACTGGTGAATCAGCAGTTTGGCTATGAACTGGAATTCTTCGACTTTTTACTCAACAAAAAAACCGCCAAAACGGCCGCCGGTTGCAAGGCGGTGTGTATCTTCGTCAACGACGACGGCAGCCGTGAAGTGCTCGAAGAACTGGCGGCGCTGGGCGTCGAAATTCTCGCCTGCCTGCGCCGGTTTCAATAATGTCGATCTGGACGCCGAAAGAGCTGGGCATCAAGGTGGTGCGCGTGCCGGCCACCACCGGAAGCCGTGGCGGAGCACGCGGTAGCATGATGATGTGCCTGAACCGCCGTATTCATCGCGCCTATCAACGCACCGCGACGCCAATTTCTCGCTGGAAGGGCTGATCGGCTTTAACATGCACAACCGCACCGCCGGCGTGATCGGCACCGGTAAATCGGCGTGGCGACGATGCGCATTCTGAAAGGCTTCGGCATGAAGCTGCTGGCTTACGATCCGTTCCCGAGCGAACAGGCGCTGGAACTGGGCGCGGAGTATGTCGACCTGAAACGCTGTACGCGCAGTCCGACGTGATCACCCTGCACTGCCCGCTGACGCCGGAAAACCATCATCTGCTGAATGCCGACGCCTTCGCGATGATGAAAAACGGGTGATGGTGATCAACACCAGCCGCGGCGCGCTAATCGACTCCACCGCCGCCATCGACGCGCTGAAGCAGCAGAAAATCGGCGCGCTGGGAATGGACGTTTACGAGAAACGAACGCGATCTGTTCTCGAAGACAAGTCTAACGACGTGATTCAGGACGACGTGTTGCCGCCTCTCGGCCTGCCACAACGTGCTGTTTACCGGCCATCAGGCCTTCCTGACCGAAGAGGCGCTGACCAGCATTTCGCAAACCACGCTGCAGAACATTAGCCAGTTGGATCGCGGCGAAGCCTGCCCGAACCAGTTGAACGCCTGAGCGTCACCTCGGGGCGCCCTTGCGGCGCGGCTTTAGGGGGTGCAGCATGAAACCACATACGGCCGTCACGCCAGGCGATCTGCTGCATCGCAACTTCGTGTTGCAGAGCGTGGATGGCGAAACGGCGAAGCCACCGGCGGGCGGCGGCCTGCTCAATCTGGAGTTCGGCGAGAACCTGCATGTCTCCGGCGCGATGTCAACCGCTTCTTCGGCCAGGGGCAATTACGCGACGGCGTGCTGACGGTGAAACCGCTGGCCACGACGCGCAAGCTATGCCCTGATGAACAGCGCAACCGCTGGGATCGGGCGATTGCCGCGTGCTGGAAAACGGCGCCGAAGTGACGCTAAGCGCCCAACAGCTGACGCTCAACGGCAGCGGCCACACGCTTATCTACACCCTGCGCGATGGGTGTATTGATCCTGTACCCAGGCCTGGCGCCGCGGGCTTACCCGGCGCAGCTGCCAGCCCAGCGTGCGTTCTTCGCACTGCTTGCCGTTCGGCATCTGGCACATGCGCAGCGCTTCACCGTTCAGGTTGTGCGCGATGGTGGGGTGACGCCGCCGACCGCCGCGCAACCGGCGCTGGTCTGCAACGTATTGATTCTGGCACTGTTGCCCTGCTGTACTGGCCTTCGTTATTGCTGCTGCAGGCGGCTAAGAGCAGCACGGCGCTGGCAAGCAGCCATTTTGATGTCGTCATTATCCCACTCCTGAACCCGGAACTGCGCTGTGTAAAATCGCCATTGCTGATAACGCGCGTCACTTGGCGGACACGTTTCGCTATCTTTGATGCAAACTTGTTTAATGTAGCTCGATATATAAATAATGAAAATATATTCCAGCCATTATTTGTCGTTTTTGTGCGCCGGCCGGTCGTGACGCAGACTTAGTGTTGTTGTATTCTTTGCCCTTTGGATGATTGATGGCAAAGATTGATGTGGTTTGTCCTCGCTGTTCTGAAACTCATGGGGTTATCCGAAACGGCCACTCCGCTCAGGGGAGCAGCTCTATCGCTGTAACCAATGCCTGAAGACCTTCCAGCTCAGCTATCGCTACAACGGAGCCACCCCGAAACCCATCAGGCCATCGTTGATATGGCGATGAACGGCTCAGGATGCCGCGATACACACGGGTTCTACGGATAAGCCTCATACCGTTCTGCGTCATCTAAAAAACTTACGCCGCATCAGGTAGCGCAAAACGTAGAGCCTGGCGCAGAGGTGGTTATCTGCTGTGAAGCCGATGAGCAGTGGTCATATGTTCGATGCAAAGGCAATCAGCGATGGTTTTTTATGCTTACGATCGCATCCGAAAGCGAGTCCTTGCACATGCATTTGGTCCTCGTAATGCTCTGACTTTAAAGCGTCTTTTGTTACTGTTGAGCCAGTTTAAGATCGCTTTCTACATGACTGACGCCTGGCCGGTATACCGAACACTACTGGCTTCAACCAGCCATGTTATAAAGCAAAAAGTACACCCAGCGTATAGAGCGTCATAATCTTAACTTGCGAATCATCTCAAGCGGTTAGCCCGCAAGACTATCTGCTTCTCAAAGTCAGAAGAAATGCACGATAAGATCATCGGATGGTATCTGACAATTAACCATTACCACTAAGTCTGCGTCACGACCAGAAATAAAAGGCTTTAACATTTCGACATAAACCATACAATTCCCTACCCTGTGTTAACCCTTTTTTTAGGTTGATTGTGTCGTTAATTCAGCGCTCTGCATCGCGAAATCGGGCCGCCGCCTGGTTAGGGTGTTTGCCATTCTGATGTTGTTCATTGCGCCGGTGGTCTCGCGATCCCTGGAGCATGTGCGCGCCGGAAGTGCTGGAGCGACCGTCATGGCGGATTGCGGCATGGATATGCCGATGCATCACGGGATGCACTCGCCGCCGCCTGAGCCTGAGAAAGCCTCACAGCCGCTGATGCAGCACGGCGGCGGCCACCACAACATGGCGATGATGATGGACGACAGCGCCTGCGGCTACTGCGTGCTGTTGCTGCACACGCCGCTGCTGGACGTGAGCCACGGCCCGCTGTTCTGGTCCCAGTCGCTGGCTTCGCGCCGCCGCCGATCCACTATCTCGTCCCTCTGTTTGCCCACGTTGTTCCACCGAATTACAGCCGCGCGCGCCCCCCCCATCTCTTTCCTCTGATTTGACAATAAGCCCATTGCCGTTCGGTCGTGACGCAGACTTAGTGGTAATGGTTAATTGTCAGATACCATCCGATGATCTTATCGTGCATTTCTTCTGACTTTGAGAAGCAGATAGTCTTGCGGGCTAACCGCTTGAGATGAGTTCGCAAGTTAAGATTATGACGCTCTATACGCTGGGTGTACTTTTTTGCTTATAACATGGCTGGTTGAAGCCAGTAGTGTTCGGTATACCGGCCAGGCGTCAGTCATGTAGAAAGCGATCTTAAACTGGCTCAACAGTACAAAAAGACGCTTTAAAGTCAGAGCATTACGAGGACCAAATGCATGTGCAAGGACTCGCTTTCGGATGCGATCGTAAGCATAAAATAACCATCGCTGTTGCCTTTGCATCGAACATATGACCACTGCTCATCGGCTTCACAGCAGATAACAACCTCTGCGCCAGGCTCTACGTTTTGCGCTACTGATGCGGCGTAAGTTTTTTAGATGACGCAGAACGGTATTGAGGCTTATCCGTAGAACCCGTGCTGTATCGCGGCATCCTGAGCCGTTCATCGCCATATCAACGATGGCCTGATGGGTTTCGGGTTTGGCTCCGTTGTAGCGATAGCTGAGCTGGAAGGTCTTCAGGCATTGGTTACAGCGATAGAGCTGCTCCCCTGAGCCGGAGTGGCCGTTTCGGATAACCCCATGAGTTTCAGAACAGCGAGGACAAACCACATCAATCTTTGCCATCAATCATCCAAAGGGCAAAGAATACAACAACACTAAGTCTGCGTCACGACCTTGCCGTTCTCTGTATTGCCGTTGATTGTTTCAACCGGCGGAATTAATTCGCCCAACGGTTAATCATCGAGACGACATTATTAATCCGGTTATTTCCAGGTTGATGGAATTAACCCCCGTATTTTCCGATGGTGATTTTCACCAGGCCGCCCCACGCCTGAATAATCCCTCGGCCAAGCACGGAAAAAGTTAGCTTAAGGAAAGATGATGTTTAAAACCGACTTATAAAAAGAACGCCGTCACCCGCGCCATTACCACCGCCATGCCGCTGTTTTGCTGGCCGGCCACGCGGCGCAGGCGCATCAACACCCTGCCGGCGCACAGGTTAATGATGGCGACGTGATCACCGTCACCGCGCCGCTCTACTCCCCGCTGACCATCGTCACCTCGCCGAAAACCCCACGCCAGCCGGTGCCGGCCAGCGACGGTTCGGACTACCTGAAACCATCCCCCTTTTCGCAGATCCGCAACGGCGGCACCAACGGCGACCCGGTGTTCCGCGGCATGTTCGGCTCTCGGTTGAAGATCCTCACCGACGGTTCGGAAATGCTGGGCGCCTGCCCAGCGCGGATGGATGCGCCGACCTCTTACATCTCGCCGGAAAGCTTCGATCTGTTGACCATTACCAAGGGCCCGCAGACGGTGCTGTGGGGGCCGGGATCGTCAGCGGGCACGTGCGTTTCGAGCGTGAACGCCCGCGCTTCGACAAGCCGGGCATCAAGGGCAACGCCAGCGTGCTGACCGGTTCCAACGGACGCTGGGACGAGAACATCGACGCCAGCCTCGGCGCCGAACAAGGCTATCTACGGGGATGGCCAACAAATCCCGTTCCAACGACTATCAGGACGGCACGAATACGCGCGTGCCATCGCGCTGGGACAAGTGGAACGGCGATCTGGCACTCGGCTGGAGCCGGACGCCGACACGCTGCTGGAAGTAACTATGGGCCGCGGCAACGGCGAAGCGCGCTATGCCGGCCGCAGCATGGACGGTTCGCAGTTCAAACGCGAAAGCCTGGGCATGCGGGTGGAAAAATCCAACATCGGCGACGTGCTGGATAAGCTGGAAGCGCAGGTCTACTACAACTACGCCAACCACGTGATGGATAACGTCACCCTGCGATCGCCGGGCAGCGGTGGCATGGCTGGGTACGGGGGGCATGGCGGCATGAGCATGGGGATGGGCGGCCACGGCGGGCACATGATGTCCTCCGGCATGACGATGCAGCTCGATCGCCGCACCGTCGGCGGCCGCGTGATGGGCACCTGGCAGTGGCAGGACGTGAAGCTTGAAAGCGGCCTGGACACCCAAACCAACACCCACCGCAGCATGAACCGCGACAGTTGGGAAAAAGACGCCCAGTTCAACAGCTACGGCGCCTTCAGTGAACTGACCTGGTCCACCAGCGAACAAGATAAAACTGATCGGCGGCGCGCGCCTCGACCGCACCCTGGTGGAGAATTTCCGCAGCGCCAGCGCTGGGGAACGTTCGGACACCCTGCCGAGCGGCTTTATGCGCCTGGAGCATACGCTGGCCGACCTGCCGCTGATGCTGTATGCCGGCGTCGGTTATACCGAGCGCTTCCCGGATTACTGGGAGCTGTTCTCGCCGAAGCTTGGCCCGAACGCCAGCAAGGATCCGTTCTCCAGCGTCAAGAGCGAGAAAACCACGCAGCTCGACATCGGCGCGCAGTACAACGGCAAACGCTTCAACGGCTGGGTCTCCGCTTATGTAGGCCGCGTCGATGATTTCATCCTGTTCAAATACGATCCGCACAACGCGCGCCTCAGCCAGGCCGATAACGTCAACGCCAACATCATGGGCGGCGAAATGGGCATGGGTTATCAGCTGAGCGAGCACTGGAAAACCGACGCAAGCCTGGCCTATTCCTGGGGCAAAAACACCAGCGACGGCCGCCCGCTGCCGCAGATCCCGCCGCTGGAGGCGCGCCTGGGACTCACCTATGAGTACGGCGACTGGAGCGGCACCGGCCTGTGGCGTCTGGTCAGCAGCCAACACCGCGTGGCGATCAACGAAGGCAACGTGGTGGGCAAAGACTTTGCCGAAAGCGCCGGCTTCGGCGTGCTTTCCGCCAACGCCGCCTACAAGGTGAATAAAAACGTCAAGCTGAGCGCCGGTCTGGATAACATCCTGAACAAGACCTACAGCGAGCACCTTAACCTGGCGGGCAACAGCGCCTTCGGGTACTCGGCCAACAGCGCTGTGAATGAACCGGGCCGCACCCTGTGGGCCAAGGTTAACGTCACCTTCTAAGCGGTTCACCGGGCGATGGGCCGCCGTCGCCCGGTCAGGCGATATGCGATCCGGTTCTTAGGATATGAGTTTTAAGTTTTTCCCATTCGGTTAGGCGGCGATTACTATCATCTTCAGGTTAATCATTACCCCGGAGGGAATATGCAAAAGATCACTCGTTTTCTGGCCCTGCTCGGCGAGCTGATGATCGAAAATGCCGAAGACGCCGCGCCGCAGGCTGCTCAGCCTGACGATCGCGACGACGCGTTGCCGCCGTGGGGTTCCGCTGGCCGACCGCTTCCTGTTCATGTAATTCCCCCCACTCTGTTTTCATCCGGCATGCTCGTTCACACAGCACGCACGATAGATGCTGACAATCACCGCCGCAAGTAGCCGGACGCGCACACCCTGGCGCATCCGTGGCGTGCCGTTTAATTCAGGGCGGCGAGAAATGCCTGGTAGCCCTGTGCGCTGCGATCCAATTCGTGGGATTGCAGCGGTTCCACCGTGCCGTCCGAAGCGGCCTCCCTGCCGTAAAAGGCGAAGAACGAGGCATAGTCGGCCCGCACGTAACCGGCGGTGACTTCAAACGGCCGGAAGATTTCCTCCAGCGAATAACGATAGCGCCCGTCGCGCGCATAATCCTCTGCACGCACCCCAGCCGTGACCGCCAACGCCAGCTTCTTGTTTTGCATCTTGTAGCCGCTGCGCGAACCGTAGGCCCAGCCGTAGGTGAGCACGTCGCCCAGCCATTTTTTCAGCAGCGGCGGGCTGCTGAACCAGAAAATCGGGAACTGCAGCACGATGTTGTCATGGGTTTCGATCAGCCGCTGCTCTTGGGCGACGTCGATCTGCCAGTCCGAGTAGGCCTGATGCAGTTCGTGCACGGTATACCGCTCCGGATAGCGCCGCAGCTCCTCCAGCCAGCGTTTATGACCACCGAGTTCGCCATATCGGATGGGTCACCACCACCAAGGTTTTCATATCGATTTCTCCAGTCAAGTGTCTACCGGCGCATCATAGGTTATGCTGGAACAATGTAAAATACGCACACTCATGACACATACTTACCCTGGAGAAAGCACTCAATGACGGCCGAATCCCACTGCAGCCCAACGGGCATCAGCCTCGAAGACACCGGCTATGGCTATACGCTGTCGTGATCAACGGCAAATATAAAATGATTATTCTCTACTGGCTGGCGTTGTATAAGCCGGTATTGCGGTTCAACGAGCTGCAGCGCTGCATCGGCACCATTTTGATGCGGCGCGCGATATTTGAGATAAAAACGTGCGATAAATGCCGCTCGATTTTTCTTTCACTATATGCAATATAATTACAGACGCTCTCCCTCACCTCAGGCTCGGGCGCTAAAACTAATGTGCATGTTATCGCGTTGCGGGCATACCCACGGACAAGGACTACTGATGGATATGGTTGAAGAACTTGGTGGCACTTACTTCTACGCTGGACGAACAAACCTGACGGCTGGTGAACTCTTTTTCATGGTCTTCTGTGAAAGACTGCAGCACAATTAGGCGTTGATGACTTTGGCGCGATCGTAGCAATATTTGCAGGTTTAAATATTTCTCCAACCCGAGAGAAGTTTAGGAATGCCATCCATGATACATCATACGCTTCGCGAGCCTCTAGGCGTGTGTTTGGCAAGACGATGTTCCCTTTGGGTCTCAAACTTCCCACCGTGATTGGCGGATATCCACCATCAACTATCAAGATTCGCATGGTGCGAAAGCTAGGAACATTTGTTGGCCGCGCAGTTCCTGTAGTTGGCTGGATCATTCTCGCGGCAGACGTAACAGAAATCTCATTTAAGATCGTCGCAGCATACAATAGCATTGCACGAGGAGGGGACAAATTATGGTAGACGATATCGAAAAGCGAATTTTCCAACTCGTCGAACCCTACAATGGTCGCTCCTGGCTTACTTTCAAAAAGCCTCACTTAACGAAGGAATCATCGCTAAACCAATCTATGCAGATGGACGAAGAAGAAGCTAGTGATCTGTTAGATGAAATTTTCACGGAGTTTAACCTTGCGCCTGATGCATTTGACTTCAGTATTTACTTCCCTGCGACCAAGCAACCAGCAAAACTACTAACTATCCATATGCTCATTGAGTCCGCCAAAGCCGGCCGCTGGCTTTATTAGCCAGTATGATCGGTTAGCACTGGGCGTTCCGCACGTCGTGCGACTATTCCGGTATAGCCGGCCAGGCAATGTCTGGCGCATCTTCTGCCTGTACGCGGTTGAGCTGCACCGAGTAGGTTTCCCATGCGGTCAGCAGCGTTTTTTCTTCATCAGTCGCCATATTGAGACGAACCGCTCGCTCCAATGGGGCCAGCGCGCGTTCAGCGTCATTCATGAGCCGGTTCTTTTTTCTCTCCGCCGTGAACCTGAGCTGCTCACGTGTCGGCGGTGGTTCGTCAATCCAGCAAGGCATGCCGCTATCATCGGCCCCTCGTATTTTACCTTCTGGTGGAATGGCAATGAATGCCGCATAGACGTCATCGCTCACCTGCCTCGCATCCTTCGGCCAAGATCCCGCTTTGACGTAGTCCTTTTTCAGGATGCCCGCGACAAAAACGAGTTCGGAAGGTGAGAAGTAAAAATTCGCTTCCGGGCTTTCTAATGTCGGCCCCATATCCTCGGGACGCTGTATCAATGAAACTGGCGCAGCTCTCTCACTAAGTGCGTCCTCTGGTTTGTTGATGTCTGCCACTCTTTACCTCCCAATAGCAAAAATAATGGTGCGCATCGGGTTCCACCAGGCGCTCGAACCAGGCGCGTTCATCTGAACCTGGCAATTCTCGTTGTTCCAGCCGTAAACAACGTCCGTGGCATCGTTCCTATTACCACCGCCCTGTGATTGAGCACCTACGTTCACCGTGCAGCACTGATTCGGGAAGCGCATAGGGAAGCCCACGGTATCAATTTGCTCATCTTCTTTTCTCCAGGGGCCAACCGTCCACTGGTAGATAAAGCCGGTGTTTTCGTCTTTCCACCACCCGCGCTCGCCATCCGTCCACCAGTGCGTGCGGTTACCGAACGCCCCCCAATCAACACGGCCATTTACTTGCTCAATGATTGCATCCCACAACCACTTATTGCCCCAGCGGCTGCCCAGGATGTTGCCGTCCGCCGCCAGTGTTGCACCTCCCGCCTTTATACCGCCAGGGGCATACAACATGTTGTCATTGGGGTTGAACTGCCAGACCGCATCCTTATTATTGTCGCCTCGCGCATGAATGCACGGTCGCGCAAAACTGCCTCTGCCATCCAGCAGATACCCAAAGCTCACTGCGGTCGGATAGCCTTGCCCCTTGCGGTTGCTGCGCCCTTTGACCAGCGGGACGTAATAACCACCGGCGGTTACATCCCAATCAAAGTTCGCCTGGTAGAACGCGGCCTTACTGTCGAGCTGCGCCGAAAACATACCTCCACCTTCGGGGGCTTTCCCTGCCGGGGTGGTATGATACGCGGCGGTTAACGTCGCAGCCGACAGCCAACTGGTTGATGATACCGGGCCGTTGAGGTTTCCCCCCGCCGGCCCAATCAGTTGCTGCCAGCCAGCCCCATTACCGTTAACATTGATCGCCACAAAGAGCTTGCTGTTGTGACTCAGGAATAAGTAATGGAAGAACTGCCCATTCCCTCTGTCCGTTTTGAGGTCTGGGCGGTTGGACGTGCAAATCAGTGTTCCCCATTTCTCCGGCGTCCAGCTACAGTTTTCAATACTCCAAATGCCAGGGGCAGTCGGTGGTTGGTCTCCGGATAACACCCTGGTAACGCCCATACGAGCAGCGAAATTGTTTCTGACGTCAGCTGCCTGCACCTCAGCAGCAGTCGGTCGCTGGCGGTCGGTGTACACTTTTGCCCAGCCGTTCTCGTAGCCTTTATCATCGCGCGACGAACGAAAAGCCAGCCCGCCGTTGCCGTAGTTGAACCTGAAATCTGCAGCGCGCGTGCTGCCGGTGCCGCCGGCGGCGAAGTGCACCACCATGGTCATGCCGTCTGCCTGGGTATTGTAGACCCCGGAAGCAGCGTTCCAGGCCACATCCTTGGTTGTCGCAGTGGTGCCCCGTGCAAAGTATCGGCTGTCTGATTCTGACTTGCTGTAAACGTTGATATCACCCGGCGAGGGTTTGTTCCCCGGAGAGTAGACTCGCCCACTGGCATCAGAGACGGTTTTGCCTTTGATAATGCCCTGAGCTTCCAGGTTGCCCTGGCGTACGTCGATAAACAGGCTTCGCCCCTTGATGCCCACCGTGTCACAGGTGTTGTAAAAGCCGATGCCGTTCCAGGACTTGAGCAGCAGATTGGCCCCGTTGTAGCTGGCACCATCGGCGCCGTTCGTAATGCCGGTGTTCGGGCTGACAAAGTCGATGCCGGCATTGAACTGGGTCTTGCCGGTAACCGTGCCGCCGCTCTTTAGCAGGAAGCGGTTGTCCGACTCGGTTTTGCTGTAGGCATTGACGTCACCGGCCGAGGGCTTGTTGTCTTCCGTATAGATACGCGACCAGCGCACGCCATTCTCGGGTTTGCTGGACGAACCAATCCATGCGGCGCCGTTGGCGGGGCTAATCGCAACATACCCCGTGGACGGGCCGCCATCTGCCGGCAGGCTGACAATCCCGGCGGTCGCATTCATGGGCGGTTTGTTGGCCGATTTGGCATCGGCGCGGAAAATTTTCCCGTCATTGGTATACACGTCATCGCGATGGCGCGCGCCCATCAGTAAGCCGCCTGCGCCCACTTCCATCACCTGTCCCTTGGTGGTGCCGACATCACGCAGGGCCGCCGACTTCAGGCCGAGATTATCACGGCCCCTGGGTTTGTCGGTCAGGTCGGCCAGATTGGCCGCTTTCTTGGCACTCGCATCGTTGACCGCCTTGACGGCTTTGGGCGTGGCAGCGAGTGTGCTGCTGTCAAGGCTCGGGTTATCGGAGAGCTGCACGAACCCCTTGGCCGACGTGGTGCCATCCGGGTGATTGCGGGAACGCTCGTGCGCCTTCAGCGCCTCATTGGCCTTTTCCTGCTGCGTCTTCAGCCAGAGCGTACGGTTGGCGAGTTGTTTTGCCGGCTTGTTGGAGACCCCATCCGGGCCACCCAACACCGGGTCTGAGGTTTCCAGTTGGTAGATACCGTCTTCCCACTGGTCCTTTTCGGTCAGGTTACTCATGGCTTAACTGCTCCCATGGTTGTACGTCCCGTTATAACGGGCCGTGTTGTTGTAGCGAATGGCGGCGGCGGTAAAGTCCAGGCTGGCGAGCGCACAGCGCGCCGGTGCGAAGGCATCCAGCGTACGACGCAGCAGCTTGGCCTGATCGTTGGTAATGGGCTGACGCAGCATCACCCGTTAGACCGCCCAGAGCGTCTCTTTCGGGAATTGGGCTGCGATATGTGGATCGAGCCCGTCACCCCCTTCTTTCAGCTCAACTTCGCCAAATATCCGCCAGACAGGCCTTTATAAAGGTTTATAAAGGCCAGCCGGGCGGTCAGGGGTAAACTGACCCGCCTGCGCGCCCTGAAGCGCCTGACGGGGCTTAGCTGCGTGTATTGCGTTCCAGGTAACGCAATACCGTATCCAGCAGTTTTTGCTCAGTGCCGGCCTGCAGGGTGCCCTCGGCGTCTACCGGCAGGTACGGGCGCGCCGGTAGCGAGACGCTGCGATGACGACCGGCCTTGCCGCCGAGCTGGTGAATGCGCGCGTAATCCAGATTGGTGCCGACCGTAGCCTGATGACTGTCATAATCCGTGGTCACGCTGCCGCGCAGCTGCCCGGTGGCGGAGAGCGTCATCCCTTCACGTGCCTGGGCGGCCACCGACGGTTGCCAAGCAGGGTGCCCCTCGTCTTCGAAGTTGAGGTCGGTTTCGGTCTTGAGGGTCTCCGCCAGGGCGCGCATCAGCAGCGTCATGTCCTGCCCGGCATTGCTGAGGTTACGCAGGGCCCGCTCCAGTTCACCGGCATTAATGGCAATGTGCATCAGGTCGTTCATGGGGTACCTCCCAGCTGCTTACGCGCCAGATCTGCCAGCGAGCCGCCGTAACGGGTCAGATCGGGCGCATAACCGTGCCCGGATTAAGGGTGCCCAGCGTCCCGGCGGCGGCCACGGCGAACGCCAACCCCACGCCGCCGAACACGATGATAATCCCGCCCAGCGCCGGCACCAGGATCGCGCCGATGCGCACCGTCACCATGCTCAAGGCCCCCGCCGCCGCCAGGTTTTCGCGCCCGCCCAGCAGCGGGATCACCGCCATCAGCGCCGTCATGCCCAGCGCCCGAAGAAGCCGTCCCAGGCCGCCAGCAGGTAGAGTGCCCACAGCGAAGGCGCCGGGGCGAAGGCGTTCAGACTCAGGGCGACAAAGCCCAGCCCGCAGGTGCCGCACGCAAACAGGATCAGCTTGCGGCGATCGTAGCGATCGGCGAGCACGCCGCCCAGCATTAGGCCGATAAACATGCCCACCCCGTCCAGCGCCACCGCCACGCCACCTGCAACGTGGAGCCGGTCATCGCCTGGATCTGAATCGGCACCCCCACCGCCAACATGCCGAGGGAAAACACCGACAGCATGCGGGCGCAGAAAATCGCGCGGAAATGCGCATTGCTTCTCAGCAAACTGAAATCAAGAAAAAAAGAAGGTCTGGCCATAGTGTCCTGCATATCATGTTTTAGTACGGGCCGGGACGCACGCCCCCGGCCCGGTTGCGTTAGCGTCAGCAACGAATGCAACAGCGGCCCGAGCGTCTCCAGCGAAGTCGGCGACAGAATGTCCGCGTGTTCGCAGCGCTGGTGATGGCAGATCAGCCCATCCAGATACGGTGCCCACGCGGCGTCGATGTCCATCTCCGGCGGCAGCGTCTGGTCGGCGACAAACAGCGTCGCCGTGCCGTGGAAACGCCGGCTGCGCGCCTGGACAGAATGCGCACCGCGTCGCGGTAGTTGGCGACGATGCTGTCGAACATTGCCGCCTTCTCCGCCATCAGCGCCGGCTCGCCATGATCTTCCGCCATAAACTCGGCCTGCTCCTGCGCCACCTCTTTCTGCGCGTCCTCCTCGCTGGGATAGGTATCCAGCATGCCGAGGAACGCCACCTCTTCGCCCTGCTGCTGCAGGCGCGCGGCCATCGAGTGCGCCTGCGTGCCGCCGAGCGAATAGCCCAGCAGGTAGTAAGGCCCCTGCGGCTGCAGGCGGCGCAGATTGGCGAGATGACGATCGACCATCTGCTCGATATCCTCGCAGATGGCGATGGCGCCGTCCGGTCTTGGCGACTGCAGGCCGATAATGGGGTAGCTGCCCGGCAGATAACGGCTCAGCCCCGAGTACTGCCAGGCGAAACCGGAAGCCGGATGCAGGCAGAACAGCGCCGGGCCTTGGCCGGCCCGCAGCTGCAGGCATTCGCCGACGCCGCGGCTCTCGGCCGAGTTGGCCGCCTGCGCGTCATCAAGCAGGTGCGCCATCTTCTCCAGGCTGCGGGCGAACATGATCTGCCCGACGCTCAATGGCCGAGGCACGTGGCGACGCAGCTCCGCCGCCAGACGCATCGCCAGCAGCGAATGGCCGCCCAGCGCGAAGAATTCGTCGTCGGCATACACCGTCTCGCGCCCCAACAGTTCCCCGAACAGCGCCGCCAGCAGGCGTTCGCTGTCGCTCTCCGGCATGCGGCCACTTTGGTGGCTCAACTGCGGCCGTGGCAACGCCTTGCGATCCAGCTTGCCGCTGGCGCTGAGCGGGAAGCTGTCGGTCATGACATAGCTGACCGGCATCATGTGCGCCGGCAATCGCTGCTCCAGCGCCTGATGCAGCACGGCGGTATCCAGCGTCACGCCCGGTTGGGCGATCAGCTAGGCGACCACTGGCGCATATCGGCGCCGCCAAGCCCCGTCGCGCCCTCGCCCAGTTCGATGGTGTGCACCGCCGCTTGCGCTACCCCCGGCTGCGCCAGCAGCGCCTGCTCGATTTCGCCCAGCTCGATGCGCTGGCAGCGGATCTTCAGCTGATCGTCACTGCGCCCTAAATACTCGACGCTGCCGTCTTCCAGCCAGCGGGCGATATCGCCGGTGCGATACATGCGCGCGCCGTTGCCGGCGGGATCGGCGACAAACCGCTGCGCCGTCAGCCCCGGCCGATGCAAATAGCCATCGGCCAGCTGAATGCCGCGCAGGTAAAGATCGCCGGCGCAGCCGACGGGCACCGGCCGCAGCATCGCGTCGAGAATGCTCAACTGGGTGTTCCAGACCGGTTTGCCGATCGGCACGCCGGCGCCGCTCACCGCCGCCAATGCCGCGCCGGACGCCGGTTGGTAGGTGACATCGACCGCCGCCTCCGTCGGGCCATACAGGTTGTGCAGCGGCGCGGTAACCAACGCCTGATAGCGGGAAGCCAGTTCACACGACAGCGCCTCACCGCTGCAGAACACGCGTTTCAGGCTGGCGGCGGCGCGCTGTGGCGCCCGCTCGTTCAGCGCCTCCACCCAGATAGCCAACATGGACGGAACGAAATGCAGCGTGGTCACGCCATAGTCGTCGATCAACGTCGTCAGCGCCTGCGGATCGCGGTGCGCCTCCGGCGGCACCATCACCAGGCGCGCGCCGACCATCAGCGGCCAGAAGAATTCCCAGACGGAAACGTCGAAGCTGCACGGGGTTTTCTGCAATACCACGTCCTGCGCATCGAGCGCATACTCGTGCTGCATCCAGAACAGGCGGTTGACGATCGCCCGGTGGTTCACCACCACGCCTTTCGGCCGCCCGGTAGAGCCGGAGGTATACAGCACGTAGGCGGGATAATCGCCGTTCCCCGCCGGCAGGCGCGCAGGCGGTTCGCGCCCGCTGTCGTCCAGCGCATCGAACAGCAGCGTCGGCGCCAGCGCGGCAAAGCGGGCATCCAACGCGCTCTCGGTGACAATCAGCCGCGGCTTGGCGTCCTCCACCATGTAGGCCAGCCGCTCGTCCGGGTAGCCGGTGTCCAGCGGCAGCCAGGCGGCGCCGGTCTGCACAATCGCCGTCAGCGCCAGGCTGAGGCGCACGGAGCGCGGCAACGCCACCGCGACGATATCCCCCGGCTGAATGCCGGCCGCCGTCAGCCGCTCCCAAATCGTCGTGCTCCAGCAGTTCAATCTGCCGGTGCTGCAGCTCGGTCAGTTGTTCCGTCAGCGAACGATCGTGCTGCAGACGCACCCGCACCGGCAGCGTGTTGCTGAACAGGCCAACGTGTTCCTCGACCCCTTCTATCTGGCCAAAGCGGCCGGAAACCGGCGAGCCGAACACCACGTCCTGCTGGCCGCAACAGCTGGCCAACTGCAATGCCCAAATGCCCTGCATCACGGTATTGAGCGTCAACCCGCGTTCGCGACACAGGGTCAGCAAGCGCCTTTCCTCGGCCGGCGGCAGCGTCATCTCCAGCTCGTGTACGCGATCGTCCTGCGCCTCACCGAACAGCAACGTCGGCCGCACGTCCTGCAGCGTCTGGCGCCAGAGGCGGCGCGAAGCTTCGGCATCCCGCGCGGTCAGGCGGCGCACGATATCGGCATTGTTCGAACGCAGCGGCGGCAACGCCTGCTCGCCTTCACGCAGAGCCAGCATCAGATCGTTGAGCACCACCGGCGTCGACCAGCCGTCGACGATCAGGTGATGCGCGTTAAGGAACAGCGTGTAGCGTTCGCTATCCCCGTGTTTGACCAGCAATGCATGCAGCATCGCGCCGGCTGGTTGAACAGATCGCGCTGCAGTTCCTGCTGCTCCAGCCGGTGCAGTTCCTGCGCCTCCTGTTCTTCGGCCAGCGGCCAATGGCTTTCCTGCGGGATCAGTTGCAGCGGCTCGCCCTCGCGGTTGAATCGGGCGGCCAGCTGCGGATGGCGGCGGATCACCGCATTCAGCGCCTGCTGAAGTTGATGCGCGTCCAGTTCGCCGCAGAGGCTCAGGCGCGTCAGCGAGTTGTAGCTGCCGCCCTGCTGCGCCGTCTGCGCATGGAACAGCAGGCCGTGTTGCAGCGGCAACAGCGGCAGCGCCGCGGCTAACGGCCCGCACTCCCGCTCCCAGGCGCGCACCGCTTCATCATCGACGCCCGGCTGGGCGATTTCGGCCGCCACCAACGTCGCCGCCGCGCGTTCGGGATGCCGTTCGGCAAACTCGCACAGTGAACGCACGGCGTGCTCGATGCCGCTGTGCAGCTGCGTAATGTCGCTCTCGCTGAACATTGCCTCCAGCCAGCTCCAGTTAATCGCCAGGCAGGCGCCGTCGCGCCGCTCCTCGACAAAGATATTCACTTCCAGCCCGTAAGACAGCGCCTGCTGCGCATCCTGCGCCACGGCGAAGGCGTCGCGGAAGCGGGTCTGGCTGCGCTGCGGCGTCCAGTGCGCCTCATCCTGGCTGAAACGCCCGTGGTAGTTGAACAAGATCTCCGGGGCGTTGCGCTGCGCCAGCGCCGCCAGATCGTCGCGCTGCGGATGCAGATAACGCAGCTGGCCATAGCCGACGCCGCGATCGGCCACCGCGCGCGTCGCCCGTTTCACCGCGCGCACCGCCTCATTATGCTCGGCTTCATGCAGTTCGATACGCAGCGGGTACTCCGCCGTCAGCCAGCCGACGGTGCGGGCCAGATCGAGGCCGTCGTCCAGTTCGGCGCGGCCGTGCGACTCCAGAGAGAAACACAGCGAAGCGGCCTGGAAACGGCGGCGGCAGGCCTGAGCCAGCACGCACAGCATGATCTCTTCAACCTGGGCGCGATACCCCTGCGGCAATGTGCCGAGCAGCGCGGCGGTCAGCCGGCTGTCGAGCAGCGTGCGCCGTTCGCTCACCGAGGCGATGCGATCGGTCTGTGGTTCCAGCGCGCGCCGCCCCAAACGCGGCACGCCGTCCGCCAGCATCTGTCGCCAGAACGGCAGCTCGGCTTCGCGGCGTTCGACGTCGGCCCGTAAACGCGCGAACCATTCATAGAGCGAGGTTTCCTCCGGCGGCAGCGTGATCGGCTGCCCCTGCATGGCGCTGTCGGCCACTTGCCGCAGCTCGTCGAGCAGGATGCGCCAGGAAACGCCGTCGACCACCAGGTGGTGGATCGCCAGCACCAGCCCCAGGCTCTGCCCGTCACGCTGCAACAGGATCCTGCATCATAGTGCCGGCCGCCGGATCGAGCTGCTCGAGTGCGGCATCAAACGCCTGTTCCGCCGCTAGCTCCAGTTCGCCGCTGCGGTACATCACCTCGCCTTCGGCGAACGGGTTGGCGACAAAGCGCGCCGCCGTCAGATCCGGGCGGCGCAGGTAACCGCGCGCGATGCCTTTGCCGGAAATGAACAGCTCGCCCGCCGCGCCGATCGGCACCGGCTGCAGGCGGCTGTCGAGCAGCCAGACTGAGGTATTGGCGAGGGTACGGCCGATCACCGGCTGGTCTGCGGCCGTGACCGGCGCGCCGAGGGTATCGACGGTGTATTCGGACGGGCCGTAATAGTTGTGGATCTCCACCTCCGGATGCTGCTGCATCAGGTTCCACAGCGTCGGCGTCGCCGCCGATCATCACGAACGACGACAGCGGGAACTGCCCTTTCAGCAGACCGCAGTCCACCAGTTGCGAGAAGAACGACGGCGTGATGTCCAGCAGATCGATCGGCGTCTGCTGGGTCTGTTCCAGCAGCGCCCAGGGGTCGCGGCGCAGCTCCTCTTGGCCCGCGTAGCGCGGTGGGTCAGCAACATCACCGGCCGCGCGTCGTCGCACATCAGCGCCAGGCGCTCACGCGGATAGTCCAGATCGAGCGGCATATAGGCCGCGCCGCTGGCCAGTACGCCGAACAGCGCGACCAGCGTGTCCACCGAGCGTGGAATGCCGATGGCGACCACGTCTTCGGCGCCGATGCCGCTTTCGATCAGCACTCGCCCCAGCTGCATCACCCGTTCGGAGAGCTGCCGGTAGCTGAGGCGCACGTCGCCGCAGGACACCGCCAACGCCTCGGGCTGACGCTCAACCTGGCGCTGGAACGCATCCATGATCGAAACCATGCCCGCCGACGGCGTCAGCTCAGCGCCGCGTCCCCAGGCCGCGAGTTGTCTGAGTTCCCCCTCGCCGATCAACGCCAGTTGACCGTTCGACTGCCGCGCTAACTGCTACAGCCAATGGCCGATGCGCTCCGCGTGGTGCTGCAAGGTGTGCGGCGAGTATTTGGCCGGGTTGGCGACCAAAGACAGCATCAACACGCCGCTTCGAAAACCGATCTCGAACTCCAGGTCGTCGACCGACCCCATCGCCAGCGTATGGGTGGTGGCCGCCTGACCGTCGAACGACAAGGCGCTGTGGTAGACCTTGACGTTGACCACCGGCCCGTACAGTTCCTGATGGCCGCCGACCAGGCCGAGATCGCGCTTGATCTGCTCCGCCTCATAGCATTGATGGCGGCGCGCCTGCTTGATCTGCGCCACGGTGGCCAGGCAGACATCCGCCAGCGACATCTCCGGCGCATGAAAGGAAACCGACTGAGAAGCGGGTTTCGCCGCTCATGCGCGCCAGATACAGCGCCAGCGCCGCCGTGACGATATCGGCCGGCTGAAGCGACTGCAGCGCGCCATCGCGCAGCGCTTCGTCAAACAGCGATTCCGGCAGCACCAGCGCCTGTTTGAGCGGCCGGGCGCCTGCTTCAACTTCCCGACTCTCCGTCGATAATGACAGCGGCGACGGCAAATCGCGCAGATGCTGGCGCCAGAATTCGGCCGCCAGCTCACGTGCGGGCGAGGTTTGCCATTGCTGAAACTCTTCCACCACCTTGCCGAACGGCGTAAACGGCGAGGCCGCCGGCGCCAGCCCGTGGCGCAGCGCGCGATAAATATCGGCGATCCGACGGGTGATGGCTTCGAAGCTGAAGCCGTCCAGGGTCAAATGATGAAAGCGCTGATACCAGAACCAGCGATCGGCGCTGACGCGGATCACCGCATGGCGATAGAGCGGCCGCTCGCCGTCCGCCGGCAGATCCTGCGCCAGATCGTCGTTCATCAGCGCCAGCGCCGCCTGTTCGGCGTCCGGCCGCGCGCTGAAATCGAACCACTCCGGCGCCTGCACGCGCGCAGGATCGGCGTTCAGCGGCAAACGCTGCACCGGCTGCCCGTCCTGCGCCTCAAAGAACTGCGCCTGAACCGTATCCGCTTCGGCCAGCCCCTGACGGATCGCGCGCTCCAGCGCCGAGCGGGCGATAGCGCCGTGCAGTTCGGTGTAATGCGCCACGGCGAAACCGTTGCGGCGCAGCGCGATTTGGTCGGCGATCCAGATCCCCGGTTGCGCCGCAACCAGCGGATAATCCAGATACTCGACCTGAGTATCCGGCAAAGAAAGCGTTTCTGACATGGTGTCTGTCCTTTTCCTCAAACGGAATGTATCGATGTGGCTGTCGGCGCTTAACGCGCCGCATCCGCCGCTTTCAAGGCCGCCGGCCGCATGTCCTGCCAGTGCGTTTCGATGTAGTCGATGCATTCGCCGCGCGACGCTGGCCCCATCAGCACGCGCCACCCCTGCGGCGCGTGCTGATGGGGCCACAGCGAATACTGCTGCTGCGCGTTGACCAAAACGGTGAAACGGAGGCTTTCG